>JAGDQP010048259.1:0-13561 GCA_022664845.1 Lepisma saccharinum
CGAAAATTATAATAATGTATATTGACTCCAATGTACTAAAACAAAATAACAATAACGTTACTTAGAAATATGTCGTACTTCCTTTGTTAATCTCAAAAGAACATGAACAATGTTTACAGAATGTGGTATTATATACGCATATCAATATATTTATTTATAAGTAATACCACTATAGCAGTGTTGAGACTAATTCTTCCGGGGATGCGGTTGAAAACCCACAGGGGGCAAAGCCCCCCCGAAAGCATGCCTGAAAGAAACAGTGAAGTTAACTATTCCCTCTTGGTGGTAACATGATTTGTAATTTAATCAGACACTCCACTATTATAAAGTAGATATCTCTGGTGTATCAAATCCTTGTCTCGCGTTTCTTTCGTTTCTCCGACTGTACTGTTCTATTTTATCATCTGTTCTGATATTTTCTAGTGTGTTTGAATCACCATTCTATGCAATCAGGAAATAATTAATTACCACAGCAAATAATAAACTATTACAGCTTTAAAACTACTACGGTTAAAAAGGTGATTGAGGTGTCGTTGGAAAGGTCTCGGCAAGACATGTTCAAACCCATATCATTCATTCAGGTTGCAGGAGCGGTTCTCGAGTTTCGGAAGGGAATTTACAACTTTGGAACCACTAGGGCTAGGAAGGTGCCCAGCAAGAAAAATACTGATCAAAACGGGGATTTTGGTCGGGCTACCTGCCATCGAGAGATAGACGGGACCTCGACTAGTAGTCGGGAAATTGTTGAGGAAAGGTTCGGTGCCGACCCGTAAGTGGCGTTTGTACGTCGGGCCATTTCCGAG
The DNA here is from genome assembly GCA_022664845.1 of Lepisma saccharinum. NCBI lineage: Eukaryota > Metazoa > Arthropoda > Insecta > Zygentoma > Lepismatidae > Lepisma > Lepisma saccharinum. Next base: position 804 of record JAGDQP010048259.1, read on the forward strand.
CCGCTGTCAGTTCCCCGAGTTGCCGGTATAGGGACGTTTACAAAGCCCGATATCGCCTGGCTTTGCTGGGTGGTTGAGATGCCGTTGGAAAGATCTCGCCGCAGTTACTTAAAAACGGAACATTGATGATATAAATAGGATGTTCACTACAGAAGCCTTGCGGTAGGTTATGCTCACAGTCCCCAGATTGGGCTCCACCTCACTTGTTTATTTATAACTACTAAATTAGTCATATTATTTGTATTATGGTTTCCCTGTACTGAGGACAAGAACTCCTAGCCTTAGTATGATATTAAATATAAGAATATATTTAATTTCGAATATAGACAAATGTTTCTATAAAATAAAGAAAAATAATGTTTTACGTCTGCTCGCCACGGAATTTGTGTATTTGTCTCTACGTAGTCGAGATAATCACTCCAACCATGCAATTGTTGGATAATAGAGGCACCGACGCAATATGTTTGATGGTAATCCTTCCCCTGCATAATTTAATTGATCTGTAATTAGCGCATTTACACATGGGATTTGCAAGTACGTCCTCCATTTATTTCATCCGAACTATGATTATTATGTTCTATCTTGTTAATTGAATTTATTGTTGACATACCGCTGGATTTTTTTTTATGATTACTGTCAATTATGTTAATTGTCAAGATAATTACAATACAAGAATGAAAATGTATTTTGTTGATTGATCAATAATTGCGTTGAACTTGGAAACTGAAGAGTTTTGTATAGTCTTCTTCATTTGTGAATCGTTTTGTTGATCGAATACGGCATTGACAGACATCTTTTGCCTTATTTTTCTTGCGACTAGAGTAAGATAAAAGGTATTTATAACAAGAATGGCGTACGCAGTGACTGCCTCATTTTCTGATATTTCTTGCTGTGAACTCCTTACGTTATCTTCTATCATAACAGAATCATACATATTGTGAGTGATAGAAACTCACATATACCACTCAGAGATAAAATACCAGAGTTACGAATAATAATGAAATAATAATTCATTATGAAATTCATAGATGGAAGTGAGTACACTATACGCTACAAATATGGACGTGGATGAAGCGCTGTCAAAATTTTGAAGTGGGTCTTCATGAATGTGGATAATTGACGTAGTAGTTGGCGATTTGCGCTTCTAGGCTGGCTGAACTCTTGCTCTAGGTTGAGTTGATACCACAGGAATATGCGACATTGAAATCAGCCAGAGAAGCGTCTTACTTATTGCAGTAGGCTTACGAAGGAAATGCTCTGACACAATCCACTTCATTTCACTGGTTCAAACAGATTATGGAAGTCATGTTTCGAACGTTAAAGATGGGCGGTAACTATGAGCTATTCGAACGTTAAAGATGGGCGGTAACTATGAGCTAACCTTTCTCGAACCTGGGTTCTCTCTAACTTCATTGTCATTTCATTTTTGACCAGTCCTCAAAGTAATGGATTTGTATAAATGTAAAAGCATTTTTAGTGCAGTTTTTGTTCATCTTATGCACACGTAAAACGAATCAACGTTTGATCACCACTGCGCAGTTTTAATGTTCAAAAGATATGAACGAACGAACGGGTTTTACGAGTTATAAAGTATTCTGGGTTACTTGCAAATGAAAAAATGAGTAGTATCGACGGGAGCAGGTATAGAACCAGAGTTTCTTGACTCATGACCTGTGCCATGAAGTCACAAACAATATTAACTTTTGGGGTATAGATTTAAAAAAGGTTTGATAAACAGTTAGTGTAATCCAGATGATTTGTGAATAAAATGTGCAATAGAACTTGTACAAGGTGAGTGAATTAGTGAAAAAGGCAAGTGTACGTAAACCTTGGGAGTTTTTGCACACATTTTGTAATCTTTTGTGCTCAAAATTAAGAAAATCTCTGAGAAAAATATGTACAAGATGTGTATTTTTTATTTTACAGTGTGAAAAATAGGATTTGGATTCTTATGTCATAGTTATTTTACGGGTCTCATTGTGAGTTTACTTCCGTAATGATGATGATGATGTTGGTTGTTTAACCCTTGTGACTCGCAGGTTCTTGGGCAAGGTGAACCAATGGTGGTTTTGGATTGCCTTCTAAGAGATGCGGATTGTTACATAGATCTGACATTACGAGGTATTGAATCCATGTTCCTTGATTACAAGAGAAAATTACCCACCAACGTTTATATAAAATTCATAAATCTCTGCTCATTTTTTCCTGATTTCGAAGAAGTTTTTTTACCTCACTACTAGATGTCTCTGAGTTCAAAAACTTATTTTCTTAGACATTCTGATACATTGAAGCTTCTGATTGGTTCGTCCTGCCATATTTCAGCTAACAGGAAATGCTGAACCAATCACAGAAATTCTCTTTAAGAGATTCGGCTAATGAGTTTAGTGACATCTACCGGTGACGGAATGAAGCTTTTTGAAGAAAGGAGGAAAAATGGAGACATTTAAATATGCAAGTTACTTCTCTGTGATATCGTCCGATGTGATTACACTAAGGATTAAGTGGAGGAGGAATTGTTTTACTCCTAATCTGCAAAACAGTGTGTGGTATATTAAGGACTCATCGTAATTCATGTATTCAGTTCATGTTTAGTCTAGCAACAAGATGTGTTCCTAACATCAAAGAGTTAATATGCATTTGAAATCTCGCTCTCCTTGCTTTGATGCCCAAAGTGACTTTGCAATTTCTTGTCAAATGAGTTTGCTTGCTTTATAAAGAGCAACATGCGGAATAAAATGTATTTCACACTGTTTTTTTTAGACATTTTTCATCATTCAGTCAGAATTCTGTCCACTAGGAATGTTTCTGTAGTTACTGATGTTCTTAACTAGCACTGAGGCCTTCAGCGACTGGTTTACACACACAGAATATACGTATGTTTCTCCCACTTCTTTTTACTAGAACATACAGGTGAAACTTCTTCTGTTCTTTTCTAATTTCATATTGCCCGTCTGTCTGTCTCTAACGTACACTGGCCCCTCAACCAAAGCAGGCAAAGAGAAACTAATTTCGAATTTGGGCTCGATTATCTCAATTTATCCGTATTATTATCGTTATCAAAGCCAAGACTCATCAGTATACATTCTTGTTTATTCTACAGGGTGGCTAAGAACTAAGTGCATTGCTTTAGGGAGTGATTCCTGACATCAAAACAAGAAAAATTGTTTCTATAAACATGGGTAAAATTTATCTTCATTTTGGAAATACAGCGTTTCCAGCTTGGAGCCCGAAGTCAACGTCTTCAATGGAAAGAAAATAAATAAGTCTCAACAAATCACCCGCGATGCATTGAATCAAAATTTCGTTTGTGGGGAATTTGTTTTTAACAACATTGTGGATATCTGGAGTGAAACATATCGTCACCGTGTTGTCAGTGTTGCCAACTTGGTAAACGTTTAAAATTTTCAAATGATACTACATCATGTTATTAGGTATTTGGCATCCGCTAGTGACGATAAACACCATTGTATGAAGCACAACACATCGCAGCGTTGCAGACTGTGGATAACACACGAAAGATTTATTTCTACGAACTAATACTAACTACATATTTTCCTAGTACTTTTCATCTCATGTGCTCCTGTTACGATGTTACAGTAATCGTTTTTCATTGATGACCACTGTTATAACAGGTACCTTTGAAAATGCTAAAATACGATAAGTTTCTGCTTAAATGAAACTCAGCATCATTAAGGCTAAGATTCAATCTACGAATTTTAAGATAAGAGTCTGATGTATATATGGAATTAAAAGGTTTTAAGTAAGCAGATTTTAGTAATAAAGTACTTTTAAATCTGTCGCACAGAGAATGTAACAAAGCCAAAAACCATTCCAGTGTATTCATTTTTAATCCTATTGTTCCTATAGATATTGACCATTTATAGACAATATTGTAGAAGTGTATAATACCAAGTTTTCCTCTCAGATTGGTGAAACTTGGTAAATAGTCAGCGATAAGAGTAAATAATGTTTGAAACTAGCTACTTCAGGCGAAATATCCCAAATATTTCAACTGTTCGCTGTTATTGTTTTGTTATATCTGCACTGGTTTATAAGGTATATTAAATTAAAAAGACTAGATTGGAATCTCGTACAGTATTTCAGCGAAATATCTTGAGTTATCGAACTCCCGGAGGGAGAACACATCTATAACTCTTCGGTTTAATTAGACTGAAAGTACGAAATGTGAAGATAAAAATGTAATACATGGAGAAATCTTTTCCTCACATGCTCTTATCGTAATGCTTGGGGAGAAAAAACAGAAAATATCTTTCATGGGTGTGCTTTTTACAAACATATCCGATTAACCCACCAATGGGTCAGGGTGGCATCCCTTCTCCAAATGGAATGAAAAGAATCGAAGCGAGATAGAGAGAGTTCAAAGCGAAGCCGGGGCTTATCTCCAGTGCAGTCCAGCTCCTGGGAAACCGCAACTTTCCCCAGCTTTCAGAACATTCCTGGCTTCTGCCCAGATTAAAGAATAAAACTCTCTCTCTCTCTCTCTGTCTCTCTCTCTCTCACACACACACACACACACACACACACTTGAGTTCTATTGCCTTTAAGCTGTAGAAATCCCTTGCCCAACAATTTTATTTTTTGACTCTCTCTCTCTCGAAGGCCACCGAGATTAGGAAATACTGGGGACATTCCCTTACACTGTCGACCGACTTCTCTTTTGGCACATGGTACACCATCTACAAACACACATGTCCACATATACACACATCACATATGAAACAGAAATACCTAAATCGTAATGAAACCAAAGAGGGAAAATAAGCCTACCAAAAAGTGAATTTGACTTTTATAATATTGAATCACTAACTAATTTGTAGAAAATGTTAAAGATTATCTGGAGAGATCTGCAGAAAAAAAAACAATTTTAATAATGGATGAGTTAGTTTCCTTGAATGACTGCCACTAAAGCTACAAACATGATGAAAATTTTAATTTTATTTTGAAAAACGTAATAAATAATCCTATCTGCAGTGACTGTTACTGCCATCTTTTATTTTAAAAGTTAACTTGTTTTGTTATTAAAAGACTAGCCACATAATAGAAAACTTCCAACAGCGCGCAAAGACTGAAATAGTAATTAATAATATTGAAATATCTGAGGAAAAAAATACAAAGAAAATGTATGTATTTAATTAATTTTACAGTTTATGAGTTGAATAGGCATCTATGATTGAAAACTGAATCTTAGGCATTGCGTCATTTGGTTGGAATATTTCCTGTGAATATTTAAAAAAAAATGGCTGCCAGGACCTTATTCGAGAACAATTCGAATAGAATGATGGGACTGAGGAAAATGTAAGTTTCAGTCAAAACGATAGATGGCAGGGCTGAATTTTTCTCAACTTAGCTACTAGACCAAGACTGTTGAATATCAAATAAAATTAAACTAAAAATTAATTCAAAATCTGTTATATTTGAGAGTGAAAGTTCTGTTAGAGATACAGTTCGCTTTTAGTAGAAGTAAACGTTTTTTGCTATATGTCGTGTTGGAGATACAGAACATCCTGTCACTTTTACAAGAAAGTGATCTGTGACTGTTACTAATGAAACGTTTTTTTTTAATCACTCAGGTAACAGTTTTCGGCTAAAAAGTGTTAATTGCCAAGTCAGTAATTACGAAAACAACCTTTTATTGCAGTGTCCTTTAAAATATATAAACACACTCTCAAGATTTTTTACATTAAAGAAATCAATAGAAAACCTGAGAAACTCTCCTTACTTCCCCCATTATGGCTTTGCTCCCCCTCCCCCAATGCTAGTGGACATCTTGCTTCAAATACTTGGGATGGATTATAAATGGAAATTTGAATTGTGGTATCGAAATGAATAAAGACTATTATTGTAATTCCCTGTTTCAAATACACATTGATCTATCGGTAACAGAGCTGAAACGGGTTACCGAGGTAATCGGGTTGTTTTAGACCGGGTCTGGGTTTCAGACCCGGTTAGCCGGAGAACAAAACAGTATTCCTGGTCACCGGGTCTGGGTCACGAAAAGTGACCTGGTTTCAGCTCTGAATTCGGTAAGTTGATTTGCAAGGAAGCATCTCAACTGGTTAATGAGAGAGAGCGGTGAGATTTTACTTCTCAGAGATGATTTTTAATATTCTTTCTTATTTGTTGGCAATAATCTCCTAATTGAGATTAAGAAAGCGGAATGACCGGTAGATCTTCAGATCTTAAAACATTATAGAACACGTTCAGAATGCACTAGAAAGGCTACTTGTGAGTAGCCATCACCTCTCTAAAAGTCTTCTCAAGCACTGTGAAGGACTGGAATTCATCTAAAATCACATTAGTGGTTCCAGTGTTATGAGCTTTCTATATCTGGTAAGATTGATCGCAATTCCAATTGTAGTAATTTCTTCTAAAATAAACATCCTACTTGATAATTATTGCATTTTTATTATCCCTGATCAAGGAAAAATGTTATTTTTTAATCCTTTATGGGATTACATACTTCTACACCTACTCCCATTAAAATTAGTGACTCTTTCTGGCTATTCCAAATTTTTATATGCCTATTTACCTATCTAAATGTCATTTGTGTATTACTGTTACAAGTACATAGAGAAATATCATTCATAAATTACAGGAAGGAGAAATATCAATAGCTTCTTTTTGGAGGGGATCCAGAAGGTTTGGTGTTCCAATATGTCATGTCTACAATTATGATCTGCTGGATATGGCTTACCCTTAATAACAATCTGAGCTTTGGTGTGGGTCCGGATCCTCCGGGTTCTACCTCTGAATACATACTTGATTGCAGATAAAGATTGTGAAAACAAACTACTATATCATTCAAGCATACTGTACGTAGGGTAAACATAGCAATTACTGGTAATTTTAGACCTCTGCCGTTTTAAAACTTGAAGTGCAGATCTATAACTGATTTATTTTTCTTTTCGTGGCTAACCTCCTAGATACTTCCCAAAATTAATTTTACATTAACAAAATAAAAATACAGAACATGTTTGTTTTTATTATCTTGTTTCTTCAAAACAGCAAAATGACCTATTGTTGTCAACTTCTAACTAGTAGTTAGCCCAGGGATTCCGTTAGGATTTTCAGTTTGGGAGAGGCGTGTTAAGGCAAATTAGGAGGGTATAAGTGGAGTTTTGCACAGTTTCGATCGATGTTTGACATAGTTTTCGTTTAAGTTAAGCTGTTCTCGAGGATTTGGAGGCTGACACCCCCCACAGTAGGTCTGGCGGATTCACTGATTTGTTGCCCCCCTCCCTTTCATGCCCAGTTATTGGCACTTACTTTCACTATACGTTTTCGAGACCTGAAGACGTGTACCAGTTATTGGCACTGCTGGGCCCAGTAGTTGGCACCCCTACCAAATACGTGTTCCTGTGAAGCAACGTCCTACGTGAAAATACTAGAAATCGTTTTTTTTTTAATTTTGTTTTGTTTTAAAAGTTAGAAGGGCTTTGTTAGAAATCTGAAAATTTTATTTTAAAAAAGTGCTATTATTTGCCATCATGCCAAATAAATCGGCACTGTGGAAAAACGACGTACCAGTTACTGACACCCCCTATTAGGAATAACTAGTTTGCATAATGTACATACATGCTAAGGGGTCTCTCCTTCTAGTTGCTAAAGAAGGAAAACATTACAGTAATTACATTATGGCAAAAAATAACTAAATATGAATATGTATTGCTTAGCTTATCTGCGTAGATTGTGTGATAGGTTAAATTGGTAACTTAACGAAGCCTTCTTGAAATTATCACCTCAACCAAGAGCAATAACCAAGATGATGTGTTCCGTGTGCAGAAGTCATCAAAAAAACAATAAGCAACGTGTCCGAAACAATATCAACTGCGCCAAATTATTTTCGAGTTAATTATTATTATTATTTTTTAAATATCTTGGGAATTCCAATGGACGTTTACCCTATTACACGCCAAATGCAGTTCCGATGTCACTAAGTAGCTACTTCCTCTCAGGTTTCTGTAATAAGACGTAGATTAAATTGCTGTATTCTAAACTACCGTAGTGTGTAACTAATCTAAGTATGTTCCACAATATCAAGGCCACCACCTAGGCTCTACGTTGAAGGTTAGATTAGGTGACGTTTGTTCTCTATGAATACGTAATTCTTAAACAAACACACTACCCACAGCAAGCCAAAGTAAATGTAAGTTATCAAAAAGACTTCAACGTTTATTAAATTGACTTAGCAAGATTTCCTTCAAATATTCAAATCTCGCGCTTACACTTTACTCATTGATTTCCAGTTTAGTAGATACATTTACAATTGTCATCAGTGTTTCTAGATGTAGGGAAATTTGCCTTGGCGTAGGGAAAAAAGGTTCAACAAAGGCCGAAAGGGGAAAACGGGAAATTTTATTAAAATTTCTTCAAATGTAGGAAAATTCTGATGTAGTATATTTTTACTTTCAATTGACTACATAAAATACAAAACTTGTAATAACACACAAGGCGGCATAGTTGTTATTAGAAGGTGAAAATTACAATAATAATATCATCGTGGTTTATCTTTGAAGTTGTAACTATTGGAGGCATCTGTTGCTTTCAAAAAGAAACAGCCCTACACCAGCAACAATCACAGCATCCACCTCTAGCAGAGCGGTAACTTACAGCAAGGGCAAACAAACGAACACTGGACTAATCGTTGTAATATTGCGATCTAGGTTTCAACAAGGGAGGAGGGAGCTTATCTGAAAGGGAAAAAAACTGGATTCTGGATTCATACCACGAAACTAAAGCTTAATATACGAACAGACTACAGCGAGATTTTTTTTAATTCACTTGCAGTATTTGTGTACAATTTTGCACTAACTGTTTCATTTATTTTTACGTTATAAGAACAGGATTGTGATATAAACATTCTGAGTGTTAATCCATGATAAATTATATTTTGGAAAAAAAAAAGGCTTTCAAAATTAGATGGATGAGAAGAACAAGGAAATTTCAACTATTAGGGTGCGTTATCACTTCAATACTTGCATGGGTATTTCTTTGTTCTTTACAAATAATGTTTTTGTGCCTTCTTAGGTCAAAAATATACTTTTGAAGGTCAATGGAATGCTATTTGAAGAACATTTCTTACAATAGCAACAGCAGCCATAGTAGTAGTAGTTGTAATAGTAGTCATGATGCTATTTGTCACCGAACGAGGTAGCGGGAATTGATGCCAAAACACTTACGCCCGATTGCAAAGACGTCGCCCTAGGTTAGACCATGGTTTAGGCTAAACTGGTGCATTTCAAAATTAATGTTTAAACCCAAGTCTAACTTAGACTAAAACTAAACTCCATTTTCGGAATCGCCCCTTATTGGTCAACTCGACGTAAATGTACTTGTTTTCCCTCCGTACAAGAAAACGAGTAAGTGCCAGGAAAACACACGAAGTGCCAGGCAATTACCCCCGTTTCCCAGTAGCAGTAGTAGTAGAAAATTTAAATGTAGGGATATTTCTTGGAAAAAAAAGGTAATTTCTGATGCTTCTATAGGGAAATTCAATACCAACCATCTAGCAACACTGATGGTCATTAACGAGTGTAGGTCCACAGATGACAAGTAAGCTGCGCGATCTTGAAGCAAAGTTAATTCGCAATAACATTATCAGAAAACATTATACACTGACATGATACTTCAACCAACACAATGATAAAACACTTTATTCCCATTATTATTATTGTAATCACCTCGTTCTTAAGAGTGTACTAGTATCATGTTTCGGTAACCTTTTCGTCTTTTTATCTGATACTTATGTCGCATACAATACCATTCAGAATCTATTCACAACAATATCAACTTACTTAAGTGAACAGAACATCAAAAGATCGGCGAAAGTTCCATAATAATCTAAAACCAAAAACTATGACTATTAAGTCATAACTTCTCAAAGTCATGTATGACGTCATTGGAAGACAACTATTTAAAAACATAAGTTGTCCTATAGAGCAACTGACGTCCATCTTATACAATGACGTAATCATATTACGTTATAAATTACAAGCAGAACTAATTTAATAATCGTGGTTCGGATTGGAAAACGGGTGGTGCTGCAGAGGCGTAAGTATATTTTATGTATCCCCAAGGCGGAGGTAGATTTGGTCCATTGAGAGCGTGAAGGGCCCGCTTGGAAGGGACGGTCCCCCCGCATTGCGGGGTTTTGCGCCATACTGGTTACGCTACTGTGGTACTGTATTATTTCAAAGCATAAACTGGTTTGCAATTTTCATAGTTAATCTTTACAATTTGTTCCCTTTCTCGGTTCTAGTACACACATATCTTTTTATCTTTTGTACAAAACACGATTTTGAATTTCGTATTAAAGTCCTCATTTCTGTTGAAACCCTACTTTGTGTTGTCTTTTCGTTTTTAAATAACGTGTCTTTCGTTTTGTTTATTTCTAACCTATTGGTTGTTGCTGCAAAAATTCGCTTAATTTTTTTCTCTGTAACTTTGTATTTAATGATCCAACTGGCAATTACAAGGTTTATCTCCATTCAATAAGTTGTCACTTAAGGTGAGTAATAGATAAGTGGATCAACTCAATGTTTAAGATTGTCACATCAATAGCAGAGCAGAAAGTAATAGTGGAGTTGAAAACAAACAAAAGAATTAATTAGTAATCTGGTAATAAGGGTAAAGTTTCCTGAAATCGGCCATACACAGTGTTTTCACCCTCTCGAGATATCTTTTGATAAGATATAAAATAATTTATCAAAACTGATATTGTTACCGACACGTTGCTTATTATTTCTTTAATCACTTCTGCGCATGAAGTACATCATCTTTGTTATTGGCCGTTGTTAAGGTGATAATTTAAAAAAACTTTCGTTATGTTATAAATTTAACCTATCAAAATGTAAGCAGATAAGCAAAGGCGTATACTTTGATTTCCGTCCAGTTATTTATTGGTATAATGTAATTATTGTAGGGTACTCCTTCCTTAACAACTAGAAGGACGTTTGGAGACCCCTTAGTATGCATCATTATGTAAATAATGCAAACTAGTCATTGCTACGGTGTCAATGACTGATATGCCATTTTCGATAGTCACGGGTGCATATAATAATTAGCATTTTTTTAAATAGGATTTTCAGATTTTTAACATTCTTACCTTGACATAAAAGGAGGATGGCTAGTATTTTCACCTAGTGCATCGATTCACAGAAACGTGCCAACTAGTACGTTCAGCAGCGCCGCCAATAACTGGTACACGTCTTCAGATATCAAAACATAAAGTAAACGTAGGTGCCAATAACTGGGCATGAAGGGGGTAACTACTGATTATAGGGTGTCAACAATTGATCAATTTGCTGTTTTGAATAAAAAATAAATAAAACACGTTCTCCATTTCTATTGTTTCACTGTAAAATTAATTTCGGGAAAGATCTAAGAGTTTACAGTTAGCCATGAACAGAAATATAAGGCTGGAATAGCTGCACTTTAAGTTTCAAAACGATAGTGGTTTAAAACGTACTAATAACTGATATGTTTACCTTATTTTTTGAACAGTTTACACGAGAGTCTATTTTCAGCATAATTTTTTTCCTGTATCTGAAGTGTTGACAAAAGCTTTTATTTCTTAGTTGATAAAAGGAACACAAAAGACTTCCATTTTTTATTGTGACAGCTGCTTCATATTTGTCAAGAAAACTTAATAGATTTCTGTGGTAACATGCTTGTCTACATTCCCTTTTCGGTCTGTTGTCTAGACTTGATAGATAGAATTCCTTTTCGTACGCAGTTTGGAGGAGCACAAGCAGAGATAATCGAATTGCCTTCTCTCTCTCGCTGCTTGCGTTGCGCTGCGTCGCATCGCATCGACTTGCTTCGCTTCGGTTCGCTTGGCTGTGTTGGCGCGCGATCAGAAAAGAAGAAGATAAAGAAGAAGGAGAAGAAACAAAAAGAATAAAAAAAATTGATGGTAGCAGGTGAGTGACTTGAAAGTAAATGTTGATTGGAGAATTGCGGAAGCTACGTGTAGAAGACATCTTTTGCTATTGGTTGATTGTCAAGGCGACAAGCTAACCTTGTTTGGGCGATGAACGCAAGAAGAAGACGTGCTTGCTTGCAGAGGAAATGCAGGAAGATGTGGAGAAGAACACAGCTCTTCCACCACCACGGAAATATTCCCGCGCGTCCTCTAATTTACTACCAAATGGAATTTCAGGTAAAAGGTTACCAAAGAGTTTCCCTGTTCCTCTGGGTTCTGGTGGTTTTGTAAGATTGCTTCTCTTATATATAGTACATATACCTACAAAAGTAATGTCTTGATTCAGTTTTGTAATTCGAATTTTGTATTCAATATGTCCTGGATTTTAAGTGGACCAGGAACTAACGCTTCAAAAGCTTTTGAAGATCTTTGGTTTCATGCAGAAGAATAGAAAATGCAGGATGGCATTTAGACATCTTTGGCTCAGAGCGGGATGGGGTAGGTAGAGGATGAGAAAAGAATCAGCCAAAGGCTTACTTCTAATATTATTCCGGTATTCGCCTGGTGAAACTGAGGGAAACTTTGGAAAATTTCAGTGACGATGGTCGGCCGCTGGGTTCGAACCCGCGTGCCTACCCATTGCCTATCCGAAGTCCTCGATTTTATCACTTGTACTATGGAGGCTGGGTTTATAATTTGTAAATAGTTAGTTGTAAATTTTTGAGCATAACTTTGGAAATAATAATACTAGCATAAAACTTATGGCTAAGCTGTACAAACAGGTCATATATCTACCAAATTGATCCCAGTGGCC
>JAGDQP010048261.1:0-14798 GCA_022664845.1 Lepisma saccharinum
ATTCACATATACTTTGCCCTCCTCTATTCCGGCCTGAGCCTTAGATACCTCAAGGCCATAAGTACAATTCAATTCAATATAGAAACACAAAATCCATGACGTGGAGGGTGGACCCACCCTGAAGTGGTGGATTGACCCCAGCACTTCATCAAAAATAGGAGCCCACCCTGAATTTAATTCCTGTTCAAAGCATGAAAAAAAAAATCTGGTTTATCCGGAATTTCGTTTATGCTGAACGGGTTCAGTTCAGGAGCGTAACTACTAAGGCGCGAAACCCCGCAATGAGGGAGGCCCGATCCTTCCAAGGTAGACCTTCACCCTAGCCTCACAATTGGCCGAATCGACCTCCGGGCTTGGGTATTCTCTTGCGGGGAAGGTGTGGGGGGAATAAAATGTAGTTACACCTCTGAGTCGGTTCCATCAAGTCCGGATAAAAGAGGTTTTAGTTTATGGTTGCATGAATGTGAGACGTAATGCATGATTTTTCATAGATACTTAGTAGATATGGAAACGTGTCACTAATTTAATGTCAACACAATCCACATATTTCTCCCATTCTTTTCTGTTATTAGAACTCTTTTCACTAGTTGTTTATGGAGCCTATGAGAACATTTTTCCTGAAAGAAACACTGTACATCTTTGGCTGGTAGATAGCTTAAGCGTTTGACGAATTTTGTATATACCTTGTCGCGCGTTACTTCTGTTCCTGCTATAATTTTTTTTTAGTTGTGATACTTTTCTTGCAAACGTGCAATATATGGAAAAGTTTTACCAATTTAGTGTGAACATAATCCACGTACTTCTTTCATTAATTTCGAAGTTCCTCTATCTCGTTCACTTTTTTTCTGACGAGGCTGTGAGGTCTCCTGTTGCTACGCACCGAGAGTAGTGTAACTCCCAAAAGAAGATTTCGCTCTCTCCCCCCTTTCACCCTCTCAAAAAAATTAAAATACCCCTAGAACATTTTTCCTGAAAGAAAAACTGGGCAAAATAGACAGAATTAAAGGTTTATTGAATTTTGAATTTTATTTATGGCCTTTAGACATCTCATGTTCAGGCCAGGATAAGGGAGGGGAAAAGGTTCGGGAAGGTGTGGCCAGGGCCTGTTGAAGGTGGCATCCCGGCATTTTCCTAGTGTGACTGAGGAAAAACCTCAGTCAGAATGGTCGATTGCTGGGATCGAACCTACGACCTCCCGAATGTTATGCCAACGCTGTACCACTAAGCTACGGAGGCTCGGTATATATGTTATTGTTTTGAAATCTGTGTCTACATTTGAGAAAAGAAAACGAAAGAACTTATGACAGCCTATTTCAGCTTTTGATGCCTATTTTACTCATTTTAGTATCATTTTGCCTGCCGATTTCGTGTTTTTAGTGCATATAAATCCAAGTTTTAATTATAATATAAGATATTCAAACACTACTGATTAAAAACAGAACAGAAATACACAACTCGTAACTGTTATTTCACAGCTGACCTCGATGCTATGAGGATCGAGTGAGAGGACAAGCCATCTTAAATTTATACAAGGAACATGGTCACAAAAAGCCTCTTCTAGAGCGACTTTTAATATAATGTTACATGGAATCTAAATACAGCTCTAAGGATCTGTCGTCAAAGAGCTCTGACACGCTTTTCGTTCATGAAAATACGAGATTACTTGCAGTCTAATCTAATCCTCAAGTTGTTGTGAATTCCAGGACAACTAAATTTGAACAATGGATCAAGAAAGTCGAGGCAGATGTCACACACAGTAAGCATATTAAGTTTGGTGTTTTCACCGTGAACACAGTACCAGCATCTGTCGTGCGACCTGCCAGACCTGAAAAAAATGTATGACCATTGGTTACAGGAGAAGGGGTGCAACATTTCCCAAATAGCTGACTGAGAAATGCTCACCTGCTGCAATGATAGAAGTGTATCAAGGCTGGATGAACGGGACAGTTGACTTCAAAAGCCAATGATCCTGAGAGTGAACGTAGGTTGCGAAGGTTAGCCAGAACCGATCAGTGATGTACTGTTGAACAATTGGTCGTGCAAATGAATTGTGTAGTCAACGTTTTGTTCCTTGGGATCTGGACCCGGGTGGTGACGACTCATGTTGAGAGGATTTCATAGCAAAAAAAAGTTTGAAAAGCAATACAAACTGTGGATCCTGGTTGAGCGGCCTTCGATCAGTTACACTTTCTACTCAGGGAAACTTTTTTTTTTTCCCCATAAGTTCAAAACATCTTAGACTTCAAAACATAAGATTATTCGTAGTCCCCTTGTTTAAAGTGAATGGAACATTCTACTGAAATTCTGGAAGAAAAATTCCTTATGATTTATTCCTTTTAGTCTCGCACTACACAATTTGGACGACTCTTCTTTGTTTGGAAATATATTTCAAGTTTAAATACTGAACGTTGCTCCAAGCTGGGAAATCTTATAATCCCGCTGTCTGTCTGTCTGTCCGACGGCCGTCGACAACTTTCAACTTAGCAACTAGGAAGATGGTTGAGGGATAATTGGAAAGATCTCAATGAGACAAGCTCAAAGTCGCATAGTTCAGTCTGTCCATCCGTCGAAAACCCAACTCAGGTACTACTACAGCTAGGAAGGTAGTTTAGCTGTCGTTGGACATGTCTCGGCGAAATGAGTTCAAAGACACATAGATCATCCAATTCGAATGTGGAAGTATTGCAGATAAGCATATACTCCGTACAAAGGTTTAGTGCTAAAGACTGGCGTAACGTTCGGGCCCGCGTCCGATTTTCTAGATTTATATTATTTAATACAATTTTAATTTCTAATTTAAGGAGAAATATTGCATGCAAAAGGCACAAACTATAAACTTGATTGGTCCGGAGTCCAGTTTTGTAATGTTAGGGGAATCTCCCATTTGTTAGCAAGGGATGTAGTTAACGACATTGCCCTTTCAACATCACGGTGATTTTTAACAATTTAGGCTACTAAGGAAATAAACTTTTTTTCGTTCTTCTGGAAGATGCCAAAAAAGAATTATATGCTGCCACTCGTTATGGGAAAGATTTCGTTATATCGATGGAGTTGTCGGATTTACTTCATATTTGATATATATACACCTTACGACCTCTAGAGTGTATATACGGTGCAAGGTGGCGCCACGACCGAAAATTACAAAAATACTCAAATTCGATTTCTTTTTAAGCATTTTAGACATGATCACGCCCTTAAGTTGTTGTTAATAAGCGAAGTTATACGGGGCCCCGGGCAAGTCAATTACTTGGGGCCCATTTAATTTGGTATTAAGCCTCAATCTAAATTTATCGTCAGTAGCAGTATAACTAAGCATGAGTGAATAATTAATTATTATTTAGCTTGTAAATTAAGATAATTAATTAATAATAATAACAGAAAGAGGAGTATAAATAAGGAAATTACATTTAATGCTGTTTCATTGCAGACAGAAGATATTTTTCTGTAATCGGCTCTTCGCGATATAGGCCTCTAGAATCTATGTATAAAGAATAATTTATTTTCATGTGTATGTGTAAAAAAAAAAAGGCTGGGCCTGTTAGGAACAGGCAAAAAGGCATAACTATAATCTGTTAGTTACATTGATTTCTTATGTAGTAATCATAGACTGATGAATTTGTTAAAGGATATTTTTATTATTTAAGGTACTAACACTCTAACACTACTTGTGTTTGCTATACACTTTTATAAAAAGGGCCCGGATAAAAGTTTTGCGGGCGGGCCCGCACTCATTTCGTTACGCTACTGACTGGCGGTAACGCATGTGCACAATGGACTCCGCCTCACTTGTTTTTCGGTCACGCGTGTTAACGAAACAAAAGCACTACAAAACTCCACGATTAAAGACAGGATGCAGGACACAGTGACATTTAAGCAAACAGACTTTGCACGCACGTAGGCTGGATCCTTTTGACGTAATCTTGCAAAGAAACTGAAACTTCGAAATGGGTATCCCGAAAATGAAAGACGCTACAAAACTAGTTTTCTGCGTTCTTATTCAGACACTAATTAAGGGAACTTGAAATGTACTTGGAGAGGGCCTTGAAGAATGTTTTTACGTTCTGTTCAAATGAAATGGTCAGTATGTCGATGTAAAGATTTAAAATTTCATGCTGTATTCCGTAGCTCTCGTTACTTGAACTTCAATTTATATCCGAAGCAACAAAAAGGATTGCATTATCAACTTGAAGACAACCTGCCGTCCACATATAACTTAAGCCGAGATCACTAAAGGGATCTGTGTATTATGAAAAGCCTGAGATCGTTTATACTACTACTTTTTGAAAAAATAACACTGGGTCGTAATGAGTACAAAGACTGTTTCCATCCAGGACATAGTGGTCCCAATAGCATGAAAACACGACCAAATATATCATTTTGAAAGTGAAAAACGGTCCCAATAGCGTGAAAACACGACCAAATATATCATTTCGAAAGTGCAAAAAACTGTTTAACTGTTATGCATTTCTTCTACTATGTCTGGCGATAATAAAAACGAAGGACATAAATAGATAATCCTGTCTTCAGTCAGTTTCGACAGCCTAAAGTGGCAGTGTGAGGATGTGCTTTTGTTTTTAGTGTTATAGGGGTAATAAAACCAGTATTTGAATTTTATTTATGGTCTTTAGAAATGTAAGGCTCAGGCCGGGACAGGGGAGGGGAAAGGATTCGCCAGGGCCTATGTTAAAGGTGCCATCACGACATTTGTCTGGTGTGACCGAGGAAAAAATTGGAAAAACCTGTCACGATGGTCGCCCGCTGGGATCGAATCCACGACCTCCCGAATGCTGCGTCAACGCTCTACCACTGAGCTACGGAGGCTCGGTAACAAAACCAGTAGTTCAATACAATACAGGGTCCTTGACAGTGACAAGTGATGATGAGTAATGCTTGGTAGGACTTTATTTATATCTTTGCTATCGTATAAAGCATAAACATAATATAAAATCCTATGGATGTTTTTTTATACATTAATGTATATTCCTGCGTTTCACTGATAGCATGATTACGTAGGTCTACACTTTTTTTAATTATTATTATTCCCAATGTTTCCCGATGCTAAGACCTACGGTGAAATATTATTTCATTGTTCCATATTCACCCTCTAAAGGAAAAATTGCGACTTCCTGCGACTTTGGATGTTAGCCAAAAACGCTTCTGTGTGCAAAAGGAAGTAGAAAAGAATAGTCAGTAAAATGCGATTTTAGGTCAATAGAACAGCTGGATAGTGTTTTATAAAGGTAAAAGATAATGTTTTTGGTCCACAGAAGTTTCTCAAAGTTAACGAATATTGGTAGGAGCAAGACATAATTTCTAAAATTAGTGTATATTCATCATATTATTCGAAGAGGACAACCACAGACGGGCTTCGAAGCGAGAAGTATCAGATCAAAGAGAAGAAAGAATTAAATTTCGAGACAGAAGATAAATCATTCAAAATTACATGAATAAACTGTGATGAGATCCACAGATTCGAGATTATATGACGAATATCCAGCGGATTTTTCATCATGTTACTCTTGAAAAGTACACAAAGGAAACTGACAAGCTTTTTGTTTATCTGTATTCTTGGCATTACATACAGGCGTGTGTGCACATAGTTCTACTTAGTAGACAGATGCCAAAGGAGGACATCTCCAAGAAGCTATAAGTAAATATATTATAGAGTGCAGACAGTCCTCCCTCAAAAAACTTCCCGAGGTGCCACAAACATGGACATCATACACAGTCTACTGGAGACGTCCGGCCCTCAGTTCCACATCAGCTCCAGAAGTAATCAAAGAGGCGAAGTCTTCCTAAGGGAGGTTATTGACCCTATAAGCGCTGAAATTGCCCTCTGTATCCTCTAACCCAGTACCTGACAGCGATGACAGTGAATAACTGTAACAAGTATGAAAACATATTATGGCATTTTTTTGTACTTAAAAATATTTGAATTCGTATTTTCTTTGAGTAACTTTGAATTTTTTGTTACACTAAACGTACCGAATCAAAAAAATTCGAAACAATACACAGAAGCCAGCTGCAAATATTTTTTCTCGCGTTTTCAGGCTATTGGGACTACTGTGCAGGACAACGGGACTTTCTTTTGAGGTTCACGGTTAGTGTTAATACAGTAAGTCCGCTACGCGTGTATACTTATTACGCTAACTCGTGTGATACGCGCCCCTCTTGTTGGGCCCCTCAATATCTCATACATAAAGCCTATAAAAATACACTGTTTACTATGCGCACAATATATGAATATTTCGATAAAAAAACTTAAACCTGAAAAATATAAACTGTCTTGTGTGTATTCGTACTACTTTATCGTCTCCCGCTCAATACACGATTTCAGCACAGCCTCTTGCAACAGGTTTTACTGTACTCATTTCTTTTTAGCAGAAATTATTATGTCAGTGACTAATGAAGATATACTTTTATCAACAAAAATATTTTAAGAATATTACAAACAGGTATGTCAGTTTGTTTCTGTGTGATCAAACCTGAAATGTTTCTAATTTTCCTTCAATGTCAAGGAGAACAAATCATTACGGAAAATATCCTCGATAAAATAGTAACCAGAAATCCTAAGGACAGGAATTTACCATCTACTTAAAAACTAACTGATTTTGTCTGTAAAACTTGCCCCACTTTCGAAGACAAATGTTATACGATGTTCACATCTGTATGTGACATTACTTTAAGTCTTACAGAAACTTTACTAAAAACCTGAACATTTTTCGTTTATTTCTCTCTCCTTAGAACAAGCAAATAAAAACAAAATAAACTAATGATTAGAAAATCTAGACTAAACTTAAAATACATTTTTTTGTTAATATTCCAAATAAATAAGTAAAACAAAACTTAAAAAGAAAAACACAAAATATTACTGAATTTCGCAAGTTTACGACTAGAATAAAAAAATGATGGTAACCTCAAGTGATGCAATGAGGTTATTCGACTCAATTCACCTGTGGCAAAATTCAGAGGTAGCCTTTTAGGTGCCTGTGCTCTAGGAAACTGTTCTTGATACACATGATACAGTCTTAGCTTTTCTTCTGTAATTTGTAACTGTTGAGCCTCTTGCAACTTGTAATAATAAGAAGTATTTTCTGGATTTCGCTGCAGAAGTTCTTTATACACTTTTTCCGCATCAGAAAACCTCTTCAGTTCTAAGTACAAGTGGCCTGTAAGAAAAATAATGTAGTGTGAGAAAATATTCTGAAATCAAGTTTCTCAAACAATTACTTTTTACAATTCATATTAAATCTTATGCGCCTTACAAATTTGTATTCTTATTTTTTTTTTTTTAAAGGAAGAAGAATTAAAAGAAAATATAATGCCCCTTGCGAACACTTATCAAAGAAAAAGATGGGGAAGAAAAAGGCATAATTTAGGTATCAGTCCAGCATTCGCCTGCTGAAACAGTAAAAAGCTGAAAGGCTTTTCTGTCAAGCAAATCTGAGTCCTGCCCTACTATCGTTCCGAATCCACGATCGTCACCAGTAAACAGAAACTAGGTGAAGATATCACACTTGTTGATTACACAGTAACCATGGAATTGTAGCTACAGAAAGCGTAAGAGCGTCTCACTAGTTTTAGTCCGAACTATAGCGATTGAGGTTACACGTACTGTGAATGCGGTAAGAAAAAAGGCTAGTCTAAACATATATAAGATTCAGGAAGTCCTTAAGAAATGGTGTCATACTGCACATGGCCTACAAAGACAACAAACAAGTAAGTAAGCGCCCATAGATGTAACACACAAACTTTGGAAAATTGGTGACCATCCGGAAGCCCTTCAATAATTACGTAGGAAGTGTAGTAAAGAGTATATGTATTAATTATAAGTTGTTACACTAGTGATATTTTGAACTCTTGAGAATAATTAATAAAAAGACAAGCACAGAAAACGTACGATATATTCTACACGCATTTAACATCAGCATTATCAATAGTACCATTTTAACATAAAATTTAGACGTGATTTTTGTGTACATGTAACGAGGTGCTCTCTAAAAACATTACGCTTGCCATGAAAATTACGTTTTCCAATTATGTCTTACCAGTAAACAACAATGATGATAACATCTCAGCTCTTATAATGCAATTACGAGTTTTCAGCGCCACTCTGGTTAAGTTTTAGGTATTTTTCGCATTTTGTTAAAAACTTTAGAAACTTACAACCTTTTATAGAATTAACTTGGGAGACCGTTGTTAGCACAGGAAATATAACAATTGGAAAAGCTTTCGAATGATAACGAACTTTCCAAAGCATGTGTATTTGATTTGTGGTCGTTTCCTTGTAAAGTAAATTCAAAAGGGTTTGCCACGGTGGGCCCAACCCAATAAAACCCAGTGGGATTTTTCGGATTAGGCTCCTAAGAATAATAATAATAATAAAATAAATAAAAACACAGTTTTTTTTTTACTGATTTTGTTTTTAAATTGTTACTTAAATAAGAAGTGCGTAATAATGAAAACCATTAGGTTTTAGATTGTTAGAATGCAATCACGCCTGTCATTATAACTCTATAATAATAAATAATATCTAAAATATATATTTTCTGATACTGAAATACAAGGGAAAAGCCAATGTTAAGGTCCACTTTCTTCATTTCAGCATTCCTCTGGTGAAACTGGGGAAAAACCTCATTCAGAATAGTTGGCCGAACCCACGTTTCTACCCATTACCGATGCGAAGTCCGCGACGTTACCACCTGGACCACAAAGACTGGGTACTCCGTCTGTTATGGTCTGGTAGTTGGTGTTCCGAACGGCCAAATGACACTGGGAAGGTTGAGCAGCAATTCAGACATACTCGGGCCGCGGTGGCTCAGTGTTTACCTCTGCGTGGAGTCCTTGGTTCGATCCCGGCTTGTGGCATGTGAGATTTGTGAGTGTGCATGGGTTTTCTCGGGGTTCTCCCGTTTCTTCCCACTTTACTTATTCCACCAATTCTCCCATTATCATTCATTCGGCTTGTGCCAAAATTGCCTTCAAAGATTTTATTTCTTTTTAAATCAGACCCTGCTCAGGCGGATCTGTGAGACAATCCCAAATGGGGTTCACCCTCATTTTCCTCAGTCTCACCTATGAATGGCGGAATGCCGGGACCTATAATTATCTTGGGCCCCGAACCACGCCGTGCCTTGAATCTTAGTGCACATACCTTGAAGTGAGGTCACCCCCATACAGAACAAGTCCGCTGCAAGCCTCCCGATTCCGCAGTAGTAACACATCTTTACCGACTGAGTTACTGAGGTCTGGACACAGCTTTACATTTACATGCATTCACATTTAAAAAAATAAAATAAAAAATAAATAAAAAAATAAAGCCCTCCACCCCAAAAAAAAGCCTGGGTCCAGGTGGACTGGGTTTTCCAAAAATACCCGGGATTTTTTAAACTGAAATTCAAACCTTCTGTTCGAGAAGTATGTCAAATCCTTTATTATCAAGAATAAGCCATGCTCAAATATCTCCACATGATAGGCAAGGTCCGTGTAGAATGTTTTTTGTTACCATTTTACACGTAACAATGTGATCATAATTAGCATATGGAATATGAGAATGGATTTTGTTTTAATGTTATTGTTATTAGTAAGTGAAGTAAAATGTCTACCATTGTTGCTAGGTAACACTTGCTTATTCAATTACGAATTTCTGCATGAAGTAGCTTGCATTAAATAGCATCAGTACAGTATTTCAACGAGCTATGGTGAGTATCACGTTTCTTTTCACTTCTTTTAGTATCTATCCCCCAATACATGAGCTGCATTTGTATTATCTGTTATGTAAGATACGGATTGATTTATCAGTTTTCGATTCATTATTTCCACTTCCTGTTCTGAAGTATACTTGAGATAGTTTTCAAACGTCATCATCAGTTGTAAGGATCAAATATACATCTACGGAGCAAAATCCGAAATATAAATGAAAATATAGTTCAGTACGCGCAGTTAATAAAAATACGAGATTTCTGGACGTGTATGTGCACACCACTATTATAACAACGGGCAGAAGTAAAAGGATACTGGTACTTTCTCTCTCTCAATTCTCCCCAGCTAGATTTTTCTTCTACGAATGCTCCAACAATCCTAAACGTCCTTAATCTCTTATTACTTACCTGATGAAGCTTTGAATTATACAGCGAAACGAGAAATACTAGTGGGTCTATAGTGTTCGTCGATTTGAACTTAGCAAGGATGGATGTTCAGTAATATTAGGGATAAGTTTAAAACGTGCTTCGCACCACGAAACTTTGTACTTGATTTTTCTTCTACTTTTTTTTTAACGAATTTTCTCGCTTCAATACTCTTGAAGACATGAAATAAACATCTCAGGAGATCTATAAATATTAAAAATCTTCTGTATCTTATCGTACGGTAGGAACAGTACTTACCATATTCCTAAATTTTAGTCAAAATATCTGTCACTGTTCTGAGTTTAAACAAACGGGGATTAGCGTCTTTAGTCTGTTTTGAATAGTGCTAACAGCATGAAGGCTATTTTTATCATGACTTGAATTTATCCCCTGAACGGTAACCCAGCGCTCTCTTCCACACGACTACAGCCACGCACTTATTAGGGAATGTATCAATTATCACAGAACTCACAAACAGAGAACGAACATCGTAAGGAATTGCAGACAAAATAAACCAACCTCATAAGAAATTTAAAAAAAAAAAAAAAAAATCAGAAAACAAAGGGAAGATTTCGAACAAGAACATGAAGCTCAACCTATCCAAGCACGAAGTAAAGGTAGGGTAAAATACAGTGGGAATAAATGAAGCCGTCCACAAAGGTGTCAGTGCTCCATGCAGCTGAAATAAAAATGGTGGTCCTGAGCGGAAACAAGGTAGGTGCAATATTACCACAGTGTATTGAGAAATGGAATGATGTTGCCAGATATTAAAACAGAAGAACTTGGTTGCACTGACAGTACACCCTAATGACATTTTCCGAATTGGCAAAAGTGTAGAAGGTACCGCAAAAGAAGGAAATACTGTATTTACGAATGTACAGAAGATACCTAGATTTGGATGTAATCAAATCATGATATGATCAGCAGGTGTCTAATAAATAGACACGTAAATTGGAAGGCGGCTTTTTCCTTTTAGGTATGTTACTGTTTGTGATGTAGATTTGAATGTTTTAGATTCTGTGTTTGAATGAAGTATCTATGAAAAATAAATCTTTATTTAAATTACCCCTGTCTATATTTAGACATGAATTTTTAGAAATGTAGCGAGTCTTCTGCACTGTACTGTCAATTTGCGAATCTGACCCAAAAATAATGCGTATACAAGTGTATGGATAATACCACGAATAAAACGATAGACTAGCTGTTTTGGAGTCAACAATTTGTTCTTCAGCTCTGCTCCGTGATTCCTCCTCATCACGCCTACACTGGTACTGTCACATCCACAAGACTTAAAATCTCCAGAGGTTTATGACATTTTCTAGGAGCTAAGAACACAAAATTTACAATGTAAATTCACAATGGAGCTACCAAAAGAACAAGGAGAAACCAAATTACAAATAACCCAATCGTTGATGTCCAAGTTCAAAGACAGCAAACTATCTATCGAAAAACATACACATAACAGTATTAATATTATACTTCATATCATCCCAAATCAATCAAACTTGACACAATTAAAACGATTCTTCCAGCGCCTAATCTACAAAATGAACAAAAAATTAAAAAAAAATGTAACCATGAGAATCTGAGAAACAAAATCCACATCATCTGTAAAGAATATTCTCTACACAAATAAAAACAATTTGACACAAGGCACACAGTGTCAGTCAGTCTCTCTCCCTCTTTCTTTTTTTATTATTATTTATATCTTTAGTGGCTCTTTTTTTAAAACCTTTTCCTTCTTTCCTTCACACTATCTCTGATTCAATGACTATCGTGGTGTGTATATTAACACTTAAGATGTTCTTCGCTCCATATTTAACATTTTTCAAAATATTTCAACAACTAAGAGTACTATAAAAAATATAAGTTCATAGCGCATTAGAACTTACATATTACTCTGAAATACAATGGACAGCGATCTCGAGATCTTGTCCACTGATGAGTGATACATTTTCAAAAATTATGACATCATTATTTAATTGAAGTCTCAGCACTCATCAATCGACAAGATTTCGATATCGCTGTCCATTGTATTTCGTAGTAATTTGTAAGTTCTAGTGCGCTATGAACTTACATTTTTGATATTACTCTTGGTTTTAGAAATACTTTGTTAAATGTTAAAAATGCGGGGGTTGGAGCGAGAAGCCCTCTTAAGAAGTCGATCAAGCACGCACCTCGGTGATTCTAAACTACAAACAGTACAACCTTCATGCAACAATACAATGAAAAATGCAGCATTACTTAGCAACATAATGTCATTCTAACACATGCTAATAATAATGATCTCCTTTATAAATGTAATTATGTAGCTATGTAATTATATCCATTATAAATGTAGTTACGTAATTACAATACTATTACAGAAGACTCTTACCATATGTCTCCAAAACTGAGAGTTTGTCGCATATCTGGTCACTATACTTGTCTAGGTGAGCAAGGGCTTCTTCTAGTGCACTGGACTCCTGTATCACCATATTTTGGTACAACAACAACTCGCTATGCTCATAGTCATACGAACTTTTCTGTAATGAAAGAAAAAGAAAGATTAGCTCACACAAGGTTAAAATCGAACGAATTGAAAATACCTTCAGCTTAATACAGTAGTTTCAACATACCATCCGAAAAGTTACTAATTTCAAATTCTTGAAGAAATGTACGTGATAATGGTTTATGTTTATTATTTACACCAGGGTGTTTTCTAATTTCCACTCATTAAATCCCCGGCCAATTCCCTGATTTTCCCTGATGCGTGTCTGAAATTCCCGACCTAAATAAATAACATAAAGTAGTTTCTCCACGTGAAAACGTTATTCTGGAAACCAAACAAGGAAAATACTGTATTAATATTTTTTTCAATCAATAATCATGACAGGAAAATGCAAATGAGATCAATTAAAAAAAAAGGTTACAACTGAAATATATATTTTGCAAGAATATTACTCAATTATAAGAATCTCTATTAAAAAGATATAGTTCAAAATAATATTACACCTTTAAATATAAATTTTCTAAACAATTACCACACTACTCGGCACCAACATAACTCACTTATAAGAAACTGTGCACTTAGTGAAAAATCATTCACTCACAACTTCATCGTATCACATCTTTAAATAAACTCTTTACTAAGTTTCAACCTTAAATGTTTGAACATTTAGTTTAATCTTTTAAAGTACTTTAACCTTTTCGTCGATTTCGGCCAAAGCTTTCTGAGACTCGATCATAATTCTTTTCTTTTTGGCTTTATAATTCTTTGACTTCTGTGCCATTACTGTTGCTTTCCTTATCTTCCCTTTGGCTATTTCTTCTGAAGACTTAAGCGTTCCTAACCAACAGCAGCAAAGTCATACCGATTTCAAATTTGTCCAATCCCCCTGCGTCTACTACGGAATCGTATACCAATATTTTTTTTCTTCTTTTTTTTTTTTCAAGTCCCGGAACTCTTCATTTTTTAGTAGGCTCATCCAGAAGGTATCTAATCTGGTTTCATTCTTAGAATAAGCTTCCACATCAATTTTTGTCCTTTCTTGACTAATGAGTTCCCTGAACTGCCTATATCCATTCTGTGCCACAGAAGCAGCTATCACATTGGATGATACAAGAATGTCCAATGCTTTTATCATGTGACAACACTTCATCTGGACTGAACGCCATCTTGTGAGGATTTAAAAATGTAACTGTGCCTCAGTTAATGGATACTTGAGGGGACATTTTTCAAGTAGCTTCTTTACTAAGCTAATCAAGCATCTTTTACAATCTTTCCTGAAGTTCATAATTTCAGCACTTTTCAAGCCAGGGCATTTCTTCCATGCAGCACGAATCTCAGAACCAATATCAATATCTGTGGCTCTTTTCAACTTTTCTTCAGTCATCTCAATTCGTTGCAGGAACATGTCTGACAGAACCTCTTCAGGTGCACACTGTTTTCAGAGGTTTCAAGAAATTTCCGTGAAGAAAAGGAGCCATCGGTGAATCTGCCTGAAACTCCTTCAAAAACTCCTCCAGGTCTTCGGAAACTGCTTGGAAGAAAGCTATTTTCGGTTTCAACCGTTTATCTTAAAGAGCTACGGAGATTTTAATGAAACTGGGTGAGTTCCGGATCGTTTGAATTTTGTTCTTTATGACAAAATCAACAAACTTCTTAACATTTTTCAATAGGCTCTTCTGGCTACTTGAATGATCTCGAGCCATCTCACACTACAAAACTTCAGTGGGAATACAGGGTGTCTACTGAGTTCCATTTTCAAAATTTCAGTATATCAGCAAAATTCCAGAACCTAATACTATGACTTTTTTAAGTTCTTTAGGAATAATCACACTCTTGATGAGCCAAGAGCATTATTTGTATTATCGAAATGTATTATTAAGCTATATTATAACTTGTATAAATAATTTTACATTATTCTATTCTAGTTATAATGCAAGATTGTTATTACCCTGCACTTTTGGAGTTCAAAAATCCAGGGTAGATTATAAAGAATGATAATATTTGTATATTTCGAAATTTTCCAGTATGTGGATAAAAATTCCAGTACATTTCCAGTATTAGTAGACACCCTGGAATAGTAAAGAATTAGTGACAGCTATAAATGTACCATGGCGACTAGGTGAGTCTTTAAACAGATAGTACAGATTCCTATAAAAAAAAAAACAACAAGTAGATCCCAA
>JAGDQP010048262.1:0-14798 GCA_022664845.1 Lepisma saccharinum
GGTTCTGATATGTATTTATTATTAATTCTAATTTATTTATAAACTGTGTGATCTCAAATCTATAATTACAGTATAAGCTTATTATTATAAATTTTCCAAATTTGATTAATAGTTCTGCACATGCAGTGAATTCATCTGTTAGTTGAGCAATTTCTATTATTTGAAAATTTCTGTTTAGATTTATTATATGTGCTTTCGGTTCTTCACCTCCCATCACTATCTGAGCTGTAGTAGCTATGTTTATTAGCCTTCTATTCAGGATATATGGTTCCACTAAGAGGGTTATAAGGAAGGTTGCGAGAAGAGGTATTAACTAACTCCTGGGACATCAATTTCCTTCCTCCAGTTAATGTAGATGCATTCCCGATGGTCTGGTCTTCCTAGAAAAATACTGAAAATTTTAAAGAATCAGGACAGACTCAAAAATAGGAACTTTGATATCTTCGTTATTCTTTCCCCTGCGAGCAACGGCAGAGGCATCGTGAGACAATAAGTAAAGTTGCCCTTCAACACAAGACAATTGAACTAATTAAAAAGAAATAAACGCAATAGTTTATCTAAAAATATCATTACGTCATGATAAGTGTTTTCTGAAAACTGTAGAGCCTGTAAGCATAATCTAAAGCAACAATCTCCAACAAAAGATGGCGGCATTATCTCCGTATATGTCTAATGTATTCTTATCGCAGCACGAAATTTCCTTGCTGCTCCTAGGGAGTTTAAGCCTAGAGAGTTCAAATGTTCAGAGAGGTAAGTTCATAACCAATTCAAGAGCATGATCGATGCCGATTTTTTATGTTCGTTTTTCTTCATTGTTGAAATCGCTTTATTGTTGTTGTGAATATCGAAACCTATAACAATGAAGCGCTTTCAGCAGTGAACAAAAAAGAAAATAAAAAATCGGCATCGATCATGCTCTTGAATTGGTTATGAACTTTCTTCCCTGAAAGTTTGAACTCGCTTGGCTTGAATTTGTAGGAGCAGCAATGAAATTTCTGAAACAGTGAAAATACATGACATATACGGAGGTAGTGCTGCCATCTTTTGTTTTAGATCGTTGCTATAGATTATCCTTAAGGGAAATTTAGACCCACCCACTCCGTATGTCTTGATCTAGTGTTCGTACCTTAGAGTATGATTTTTATTAATTAATATTTTGAAGAAGTTGCACCCGCCATTTTTGTATTTTTCTTTACTTCCAACATACAGCTGTTGCGCATCCTTTAATATAAAATTTCTGTATCACCAGTATACTTACTAGTTTCTTTTCCTTTTAGTGTCCGCAGTAGAATTTTCCCTCACATACTCTCTCCATCACTTTCTCATTATGTAACTTTGGAATCCAGCTTATTTTCCATCCTCCTTCCTGTCTAAATCAATGTAATACAACATCTCATACGATATATTTATCAAATCTTTTCAACTTTTCTATCAGGTCACAGGAAAGACTTCTTTTTATCCATTCATTAGAGAGAACCTGTTTCCTGGTAAAGTGCTCCTCTTCCGCAATATCTGTTCTCTCCTTTGGTTTGTCTCTTTATCACATTTCAAATTCTCATTTATACACTTTTGTAGACTGACCAACCGTCTCGGATTACCCGGGACTGTCCCGGTTTGGACCCTCAAAGTCCCGGGCAGACCTTCCCCGGGACGCCTAAAGTCCTGGGTTTGTTCAAAATCTTTGAAACCGAGTGTAATCATGATTGAAAAATAGGTTAAGATAAAAATAAAATTTTCGTATGTAATCCAAATTTCAGGATTTACATCGCATTTCACATTCCACGAACGTTCATGAAACAGGCGGGATTCTAACCCGCATCCTTGTGAACCGCGTCCCAGAACCTTACTCCACACGCCTATCGAAATTGAACTCACTTTTAGTGAGCGAATTCATCTCTGGTTATAATTGTCACAAAACAATGAAGGAAGGCTCGTATTATTTCTAATAGTCGATAAAAAAGAAGTATAAAGCTGTGATGTAACTCAATAAATAGAGGAGGAGCGGGACGGCAAAGTCCAATTTCGTGATTTTAAAATAAACAGGGATTGTTGGTTTCTCCTCACTACAGCACAGGACATGGCTTGGACGTCCATATTTTGTGCTAGTATGTCCATTTTATGTCCGTGGAAATACTGGACAAGAGATGGACGAAAAATGGACGAATAAAAAATTTGATATTCCAAAGTACTATAGATGTTGATGGCATGTCCTGGTATTGGATGTTCCGAAGACGGGCATAGTTTAATTTGTTATATCGGCGAGAAGTGTGTAGGGTGTCCGAAGCATGGATTCATGATTTGCGCATACTGTGATAAGCAACTTTATTTCCAACATTTCATACATCATATGGATGTCCATCCTCATAATCTTTTACCAAGATTCACAGAAAATATTTTCTTTGAACTTGCCGATGAGTGAATATTTCAACGTTGCACGGTCCTCCACATATGTTGCAGTTTACTTGACATGTCTTGTCCTACAAATCACAAAATAACAATAATCAGTTTCCATCGTCAACAACATAAGGAACCACAAACCGTGAAATGTTCACTCATCGAAGAGTGAAAGTAATTTCAGAGAACGTAATTTCCGTGAATCGTTGTAAAAGATTATGAGGATAAATATGCAGACGAAGCATAAAATGTTGGAAATAAAGTTGCTGGTTACAGTACCTCATGAATCCGTGCAGCTCATACTCCTTGTCGAAGTAAAAAAATTACACGATGTCCGTCTTCCTGATATGTAATTTCTGGATATGCTATGAATACCCATTGGGCGTCCACGAACTTCTTGTTCAAGACTTCCATTGTTTGCTGATTACTTGGACGTCCATTGCGTGTCCAATATATTTACGGATATAAAATGGACGTCCAATAGATGTCCTGTGGAGTTAAGGATAAAAAACACTCCACACCCTGGGGTTTTTAATTCACGAGATTGGACTTTGTCGCCTCGCCCCTCTTCTATTTATTGGGTTACATCATAGCTTTAAACTCCTTTTTCTTCGACTATTAGAAACAAAACGAGCCTTCTTTCATTGTTTTGTGACAATTATAACCAAGGATACATTCATTTACAAAACGTCAGCTCAAATTCGATCTCGATAGGCGTGTGGAGTAAGGCTCTGGGACACTGCTCATGAAGGTGAGGGTACGAATTCCGGGTGGTTCATGGATGTTTGTGAGTTGTAGAATGTGACGAGAAATCAGTAAAAAATTTTCAAATAAGTATGTATTATAAAAAAAATACATTGTCAAAGATTCACATAACTGTCGTCAGCAAATGGTTCAAGATGTCTTTGCGATGCCTTCTAATTTGAGTATTTTTGCAATTTGTTGGACGAGGCCTTTCAAATAAAATAAGCTGAACTTTTCTGTAAATGCGGCGGGTGGGGGGAACTAACATGAAGTTCCTTGTTAAAGAAAACAAATGTTGCACAAGAATACAGTTTACATTATTTACGATAAAAATCAAATCAAAATGTCATTGAATGTTGATATTAGTACGCTTTCATATACTTGTGTTTCCACAAGTAATAGCGCTTCCTCCCATATATCAATATATAATTAATTTAAAGTTTCTCTTTTTAGCTTTGAACACGATTTGTCAAGGGTTGGCTTGGGAAAAAGTTGGTCACCCTACACTTTTGACAAGTGCATACTTGCTCTCCTTAGTAAACTTCTAATTTTAATATTTCGTGTTGTTTCATTTGTTTCAATCACCACTCCCTTATCTTTTCTAATTATTCTTATTCCATGTTCTTCGCAGAACTTCCTGAAATCTTCTAACATGTTAATTCATATTTAACTTTTTGCAAGTTGGCCAATATATATAAACTGCCAGGTCTAATGCATTTGGTTTTGCTTTCCCCAATCGAAATGTCGTTATTGAAGCATGTCTTTCCAATCTGTAGGTAAATTAAGTGAAGTGCAAAGGTATAACATCACTCCACCTACCTATTGTAGTGCGTTCTGTAAAGTCTTCTGCTCTACTCACTTATTCTACCGTTATTCTTTTATTCAAAAATAGAATTACTTGTAAGTCGTTGTTACAATGTGGAAAGGTCGATGATCCGTAGATAAAAGACTTCATTCTAAATTTTATATACAGTATTATGTGAACTATAGAAAGAATAATGTAAATAAGGGATTGTCATACCTATTATTATTTTCTGTGTGTTATTCAAAATAATGGTTGCATTAATTAGACGCTGAAGTACCTGCTTTAATTTATTATATGATACATAAGTACACACGTGTTTATCGTGTTTTATTATGGAAGGAGGTAAATATAAAAATTCGTGGAAATTGTGTAATAAAATATAAGCAAGATCACTTTAACTCATATTAATATGTGGTTTCTAAGGTAAACAAACTATGAACTTCACATATATCTGCTTACTTATTGAGATACGTATCCCGCCTGGACCATGGATGTTTGAGGATTTTAGAGCACTTGTTCAATAGTAATATGCCGAAGTCTGAAGTTGCATACATAACCCTTTTGTGCGGAATCAGTATATTGTTCTTTCCCTCCATGCAAACCCTTTCACTGCGTAAGTCGACTTTGTCGACGGAAAGAAAATTTCCCTAACCAGCGAATGTCGACTATAGTCGATGTCTGTAAACATTTTAGTCCGTATCTTGGGCTTGTCTAGAGTAGTCGAACAACGTTTTCCGTGCGTTGTTTGAATTCTAATGTTTTCGATAGTGCTGCCATCACACGGGAACTTCTTAAACTAACAATGTAAACAAGAGGCCATTTGTAAACAAAGCTGAAAACGACAACGGCGTTGCAGAAACGTATTCTACGTTTTAGTAATTTTATTTGTGTTTGAAAATGGCTAATGTGAGGAAAAGAGAATTAGATGAAAAGGAAATAAATGAAGTTTTAGATGATGACACATTTTGTTTATGACGAGAAATGGGTAGCCGAAATGAGTGACAGTGAAAATAGTGATAATTATTCATTGGGTCCGGATTCTGTTTTGAGTGAAGATAGGGACTCGTTTATGAATGAGATCGATGATGTGTGTGATACGAATGCAGATCAGTGCGACAAGATCAAAGATCCTTGAGTGCAGTTATACAGTTTGACTCAATTCCTCCATTCAACAATAACAGTCAAGTAAAGAGCATAACAGGTCCTGGTCCTTTAGAATGTTTCCACGAATTCTTACATGAAGAAGTGTTTACTCATGTTGCTAATGAACCCAATAAGTATGTAGATCTATGTCTTGATTCTACTGTGGAGTATCCACGTCGTTCACGGTATTGGCAATGGAAAGGAATTAATGCAAATGACATAGAAGCTTTCGTTGCCCTTGAAATGGATATGAGGTTGTGTAAGAAACCCACTCTTGATTCATACTTTCAAGATAGCTTTTCGTTGACAGAAACTCTAGGATTCATAAAACTAATGTCAAGAGATAATTATTTGTTGTTACGATTAAGTGCTTCAGAGAGTATCACAAAAGAAAAATTCTGCAAGAAATACATTTGTTGAACTGTAGCACATTGTGAAGCGTAAAATTTCATAACCCACGCTTGGAGACAATGTTGCTTTTTTTTTTTTTTTAGTTTTGTTGAGTTCTTTGCGTTTGTATTGCGCTCCTTGTTTTTCGGCACGACACGTAACATAATTAAAACGAGTACACAAATTCTATTTTTGTTAATTTGAGAGTCCTTAGATTAGGACTGTAACATCTATATTTTACAATACTCGGTCGACTGCAGTCGACTTACACAAGAAAGGGTTAATAATTTTCCACTGTTGGTCGACTATAGTCGACTTACGTAAGAAACGGTTTAATAATTTCCCATTGACCTTCAACTGAGGTCACAATATATGACAACAAAATAAGCGGGAAAATGATGTGTGGGTTAGGTTTACTACAAAATATACAAAAGTTAAGTTAAATTCGCATTTTTAGTTTTTGGCGGAATTTGGCAATTTATAAGCTAGTTTGTGTCACCTCACCTCCGCAGTGAAAGAAAGGCCTTCAAATCAATAAACAATGCAACTCCAATTAGTAGCTATTCCTTCCGAAATTAACTTTTCACCATAGAACTAAATAAATGTACTAATCATGTGCACCATTGAATTACAAGTGACGCGTCGTAAAATTGAACGACTCACAGCAACGTCCATCTCGCGAGATTTAATAATATCTTATTAGTGTCAACGCATTGCGTGAATGAACATAGTATTATTTCTTCTTAATGCTCTTTGTCAGGACTTGCCTTCACTTTTGCAAGTTTTGAAATGTATGGAAAGACAAAATTACAATTTTGGAAAGTAGGGATTTCATCCCCGACAGTGAAATAAAGTCTAACCTGACCACTAACATGCCTTTTCTCTTTTGGCATTCCATGCCCATGAAGTATGTATGAAATGTTGAAAATACCTGTAAACGCACAAGCGAGCATATACGTAGTAACAGTGCATAGTATAAAGAAACATGTGTCCTGGACGGGGATCGAGCCTTGGCACTCTACCGCCGACATCTTTCGAAAGAATATTTAAACCACACTCCCTGCTTCTTACTAAGCACATGATAATACTTTGGGATTATTTGAACCGTATAGCTTAAAAGGGAAACAGTCCAGTAGTACAAGTTTTGGGGAAATAGAGAAACGTTTTGAAATTGAAAATAATTAAATGAGATTTATTCTACGCAAGCTAGCAGGTTCGATGGTTGAAAAGTAATTCTGAATCATGAGATTGCATTGCTATTGCAATATGTGAATATCTTATTGGTGAGTAAAAGTTGGGGACTGATGTTCTATTAAAAAGAAAATACAGAAACCACATTTATTCTCCTTTATTTGTAATTAGTTTCCTTTTATTTCATTCATTTATGTTTCTAAACTAGCAGTATGTTGACAGGGCCGGATTTATGCATCTAGGCGCCATAGACTCATGACTTCCAGCGCCCCCTCCCCTTCCTTTTTTCCTACTCCCCTCCCTTCCAACCATCACATCATAACAAATTACTCCTCCTCGTCCTCTCGCCGTTTAATAATTATAATAATAATCACGAGATAATAATTATTTAACTCTGCTAATGTGTTAAAAAGGACAATCCAATATTATTATTAATAAAACAATGGCATTAATTACATGTACAAGTACTGTGGGCTATTTGTGGAAAGAAGTGTTAATTACACTGATAGACAAGGTAATATAAAATATTTTTATTCACGCAAAAACCCTTTAAATTAAACAAAAAAGCATGATAATTAATTATATATAAACACAAATAGTAATTATGTCCATAAAACAAAATTCTATTTATCTTTAAGATAATATTTGCTACATTGATTACGAGGGTAGCTCTTTGAATGTTAAACACCATCTCCGGAAATATTTATATTCTGTTAGGGAGAAAAACAAAGATTGTTTTTACTGTCATAAAAGATAGGTTAGTATATTTTTGAAATTTTAAGTCCTTTAGCCATCTTTGGAGCACATCGACATCTTTGGAGCATATAGGGTATGAGAGGGTAGCGACCTTAGTTAAGATACCATCCTGACGTAAGTGTGGTGAAACTGAAGAAAACTCTGGAAAACCTCAGTCAGGACGGTAGGCAACAGGATTCGAACGCACAGTAGACTATCTACCCATTGGAACTCGGAAAGAAATGTTACGAAATGATACTGCAGTTTTCCTCATATACAAGAATCTAGTGTAAATTTCGCCTTTATGCATATAGAGTGTTTCAACACCAAGTATACCTGTTCCCCATTGGCAGGGACATTAATAACTTCCACGCCCTATACGTAGCATTGACTAAAATGATTATTGATGTTTACAAACGCAAAAATAGGAGGAAATAATATTCATATTATAAGTACTAATTCTTGTTTTATTATTTCTAATGTGAATTAACCTAACTTTAAATTACCTGAAGTCATTTATGCATGAGGGCTCGCCCGGGTCAAAGGTGATGGTGTTTGGCGCTTCCCCTACATAGTCTTGATTTGTCAAATATTTGTTTTCTTCTCCGTTTAAAATAGCGATTTATAATTTTTCCTTGCAAAGTGCGTCCCTGTGAAAGCTGCGCTCCTAATGGGCATAGTGGTAAATCCGGTCCTTGCATGTATTATAAATCAGATTATTTTACACTTTATAACTCTGATGTTTCATCGAAACAAAAATCATGAACTGACAGTAAGTTTAATTATTGTCTGGGATTTGTTGTTCACAGGCCACTTTAGAATATTATCATAGTTTTCTAAGTACTCGTGAGGCACAAAGCGATTTAGTTTTTCCAAATTCCGAATTTTATTGCACTTGATGGAAACTTATCTTGTTAAATAAGCTCGTGTCCTTACGGATGAGTTCTTGACTAATGCCATCTTAAAAGTTTTCAGGTCACTATGAAACTTAGGGTAATTGAGTTTTTTCATTTAATTTTGATGACAATACGTACAACTATCACTGCAGTTTCTAAAAGATTTCAAAACTAAAAGTAACCAAATTGTGGACTGGTGCCCTTTTTAAAAATGTACGATACATTTACTCTGGTGAGTTATCCCTTCACAGTAGATTTCTCACAAACAATTGAATAACGACGTCCAACCCTCTGTATACGATGAAATATTGAGTCCTACCTTCCCCGACATATTAGAGAAAGTTAAAGTATACTGCATTATCTTGAAAATTTATAAATGACTGAGGGCTGTAATCAGATGCGGCGATTTCCGGTCACAAGTGAGGGGGCAAGTTAGCCTTTATTTGTATCAGTGTAAAACATCTTTGATACATCTTCAAAGTCGAATTTTCAAAACTGGGATTGCATAAATAACAGGATATTCATGTACACAATTTATAATAAATGGGGCCTGGCTAATTATTTAATTATTATTTTGTTTAATGGTTGAAATGTATTCATTTGTATGTTTGTGGGCGAGCTGAGTGATTCTGATTAGCAATGGGCTGTTTGTTCTGACATTTTACTTTTTTACATATTTTGGCACATTTTATACTTAAATACACATTTTAGTATATTTTCTCCTCGCATACATATTTTACAAAAATTTTAATTTTGTGTTCAGTAGTTTTAAGTAAATCTTCAAGTAATATTGACGAAATTTAATGTTCTTCGTAATTTGTTGCACTTTCTACGTTTAAACTTCAGCATACAGTTTCCAAATTTCTATGTAATTTTAATATATAAAAAAATTCTTGCCGTTGTGGTTTAAAACTGTAATTGTTTATCGATGTTCAAATTTGCAATCATGACATCCTGTAATGCAGAATATTTTTTTCGTGTTATAAAACTGTTCTACCTGACAATCGCCTATTCGAAAATCTGAAAATGCAAAGTAAAGCCATGAGAGGGTGCTCCCCTTTAAATCAAAAGGACCTGGGTTCGACAACCGCTGCCGGAAACCCTGATTGAGATTTTCCCTGGTTTCCCTCAGTCATACTAGGGAAATGCTTTGAATAAGGCCAGGGCCGATTCCTTCTAAAAATTCTTTCCCTTATTGTTGTTGCTAATGTTCGATATAAAATGGCTGAAATTGGGCTGTATCTGGAAATTGTTAAATAAATAAAACTATATGCTTGTAAGTAGCAGTAACAGTTCATTCTTGTCTCAGTTTTTCATATGCAGACACTATAAAGAATTATTTACAATTGATTCCAAAACTACCATATTTGATGTACGTATTTTCAGTTTTTCTCACCTATATGAATATAAACAACTCTACACCGCTAAACCATGTCAGGAAATAGTAACAGATGGTTCATGGATTCTCCTGGGCTAAAATATACCGGAGGTAAACTAGTCCCTCATTCGGATCTCCGGATGGGGACTGCTTCAGCGGGCTCCAAGAACAGGATTAAGAAATACATTAGAATAGGAACGTGGAACGTACGAACATTATACCAAACGGGCGCTCTTCAGATGGCGGTACGCGAAACAGATAGGTACGAGCTAGACATATTAGCGATACAACGAAGTTCGGTGGGAGGGTCAAGATTGCATCCCACAGGGCAAGTACACTTCCTACTGCGGCGAACAGTCTCACGATTTCGGAAAAGGATTCCTCACTAAGAACAGTATCCTTCTGGCGGTTCAGAATATAGAGTTCGTAAACGAAAGACTATCGTACGTTACGATACGTACTCGATGGGGCAACACCGTTTTATTAAACGTCTATGCTCCGACCGATGTGGTTACTGATAACGACAAAGAATATTCTACGATCAGCTAGAAAGGCTGTTTGACCGAATGCCGAAGAATAATTCGAAAATTCTGTTGGGTGATTTCAATGCAAAGGTAGAGAGGGAAGAAAAATAAAGATCTACTATAGGTAAATACAGCCTTGACGAAAAGACCAACAACAATGGAGAAAGACTGATAACTTTCGCGATTTCGAAAAACCTACTGGTAAAGAACACGTACTTTGAACCCAAAGACATACGCAAACACACATGGGTATCTCCGGACGGCAAAACTCTCAAACAGATCCATCACGTATTAATAGATAGACGAAGAAACACCAACATAATGGATTAGGTTAGGTCGTACAGAGGAGCGGAAGGTGACACCGACCATCAATTAGTGATCACAAAAGTAAGGGGAAAGTTATACATCGCGAACAGAGAAAGCAACGGGTCAAAACAGCTGAAATCCGAAGTTAAACGATTAAATAATTCGAGCATAAAAGCAGATTACCAACTGGAACTCTCAAATAGGTTCAAAATCCTAGCCGACTCGAGTAATAATAATGATGATATTAATAATGAAATTGATGTGAGTAAGATGTGGGAGGCAATTCGTGAAACAATTAAGAGTGCAACGAAGGAACGTGTAGACGAGAAGAAACAACAGAAAAACAAACTTTGGTTTGATGAAGAATGCCTTAAGCTTCATGAAATACGAGAACAAGCCAGGCAACGATGGCTAAGTAATAAAAGCGAAGCAAATACCAACCACTACAGTAACGCGAAACGAAACACCCCACTCGAGTTCAGAAACATAAAGCCAGAATATCTGACGGAGAAGATTCAGGAGATAGAGGAAAACGGGAAGACAAATAACACACGAGATCTATAGAAAGGGGTAAACTCGTTAAGAAAAGATTACCAGCCGAGGTTAGGAGTGATTAGTTGTGAACGTAGAGATCTTCAGACAGATCCGACTAAAATTGTCGGTGTATGGAAAACTTATGTCGACAAACTTCTTAATGTACACTACGGGAAACAAACAGAGGAATTTGAAATCCATACCACAGAACCGTGGATTCCCGAACCTAGCGAGATCGAGATCGAAATGTCGGTAAAGAAATTGAAAAATTTCAAATCACCAAGACTAGACAATATTTCAGCCGAATTAATTAAAGCTGAAAGAACAACACTAATCATGGAATTACATAAATTGATAAGTACTATATGGGGAAAGGATGAGCTCCCTAAGGAATGGAAAACCTTAACAATTCGATTTACAAAAAAGGCGATAAATCGGACTGTAATAATTACCGCGGAACCTCGTTATTTCTAACCTGTTACAAGGTATTAAGTAATATTCTGTTAACACACCTAAGTGTATACAGAGATGAAATTATTGGAGATCACCAATGTGGATTTAGAAGAAATAGATCCACGTTGGACCAGTTTTTCGCCTTGAGACAAATATTGGAGAATAAATGGGAATACAATGGGACAGTTCACCAGCTATTCACTGATTTTAAGAAAGCATATGAGTCTATCAAAACTAAAAAGTTATACAGTATCCAGATACGATTTGGAATTCCGAAGAAAATTGGTTCAACTAGTGAAGATGTGTATGTGTGTCAGCGACCCCATAAGCAGAGTATGGGTAGGTAATTATTGTCAAATAGTTTCAAGATTCCCAACGGATTGAAACAAGGCGATACCTTGTCACCTCTACTTGCTACTTTGCGTTAGAATGTGCGATTTTAAAAATTAAAGGGGACAAAAGAGACTATCATTGAATGGTTTGAATCAACTGTTCGTATACGCGGATGATGTAGATTTAATAGGGGACGATATAGATGCACTACAAAGCAACACTAGTGTATTAGTAGAAGCGTGCGATGAGATAGGTCTACAAGTAAACGTAGAAAAAACAAAATATATGATAACAAGCCGAAACACAAGGAATGAAAGAAATAAAAACATAAGAATTAGGGATGAGGTCATAAAGTTAACAAATTTAAATACTTAGGAGCATACGTAACGAACAAAAATGAGGTCACGGAAGAAATAAAAAGTCGCTTAGTATCGGGCAATACAAGTTCCTATTCAGTCCAAAAACTTCTAACATCGCGATTAATATCAAGGAAATTGAAATTTAAAATATACAGAATGGTTATTCTGGCGGTAATATTTTACGGTTGCGAAAGTTGGAGTACGACCCTAGCAGATGAACATAAATTACGAGTGTTTGAAAATAAGGTTTTGAGAAAGATATATACGGGACGAGATAACTGGAGAATGGAGGAGACTGAATAATGATGAACTCCACGGACTGTACGATTCATCAGATGTAAAAGTAATGAAATCAGGACGACTAAGTTGGGCAGGCCATGTAGCTCGGATGGGAGAAAAACGAAGATTATATTCTATCCTGGTTGGAAGGTCGGATGGAAGGAGACCATTGGGAAGACCGATATATCGTTGGGAGGACAATATTAGAAGAGATCTTCGAGAAGTTGATGTTCGTGATGAAAACTGGCTTGATATTGCCCAGGATAGAATCCAATGGCGAACGTTTGTTACTGCGGCGATGAACTTGCGAGTTCCATAAGTCATAGAGTTAGTTTGTTAATATGAATATAAACAATTAATATTCTGTCTGTCGTATAATACTAATTGCAGCACATAGTATATTATTTTCTGTGTAATTAACTTAGTAATTTCTTTTAAATGTAGATAGTCAGCTTTTGTTCATATGCAACACTTATTTTAAGCACATACTTTTTTACAATCTTAAACGTAAATATATAATTTTAATAATTTGTACACATGAATATTCGGACTCTAACTTAATAAATATTTTTATTTTTAGCTTATGTTATTGTCAAATAAACAACATTATTAATTCAAAATAACTACCAGTCCTTCATAAATAGAAAACACGATTCTATGAGAAGAAATTAAAATTTTTGTGCATGGGCAGCTGCTCATAATTATACATTTAATAAGAAACGGAGTTACACAGAAATATTAAACATATTTCAACATAAATAAATTTATACATAGACAGAATAATGATAATATACTGTAGAATCACATTGAGGACAATACTTAACAATTAACTTTCTCCGCAAATGGCTTCTATATAGTAACATGCTGAAAATGCAGCGATAAGTCAGTGACTGCAGCGAGCGGGAATCGAATCCGGGTCACCAAGTTGTTTGCCAGATGACCGGTATCCTTTCTTTGAATTATTGTCCCAGCGACTGAATTACCTGCATATTTATTATTCCTATATGACCTTAGTTGTACCGTTCAATCACTGCTGATATACAATACTAAGTCACTGCCCTCTATGTGAAGGTTTTAATTGAGGAATCTTTCTGGAATTACAGGTCGGCGGAATATCCAATATGCAAGAAAAAATCGGTCGTTGTGGCGACAGCTCAATGCCAGAACACCGCTGGCATGCAACATGGAACTGGAGGATCTTGTTTCGATTCCTGGTTGCTGCATTGACCTACTTTTCTTTCTACGTTTTTATTAACCAATAGTTTGTTTTACAAAATCGGTATTCAAACAAAATGTGAATGCTCAGCTTATACCATGCTTAACCATCAGACACAAGTACGATATGTTTCATCAGCTACACAGCCAAATGTTGGGATATTTCCTTTCAACTAGGTCCTGGTCAACTCCTCGCCACATTCTTTTTCCTACCCTATCCTGGAATAAGCCAAAGATGCCTAAAGCGATTAAAGAACAATTCACATTCAACAAATGGCCAGTAGCAAATGTCAAGTTTCTCATTCACGAACTTTGTGATAGTTCTCAACTTGTATAAATATTTAACTACTGGAACTGAACAAGCGTGAAAAGATTAATTTTGTAACACCTCATAATAATCGATAAAATAAGACACGCTATTCACCTTTTTGGTGGTATGATTAGTGGGTGACAATTTACTCGAGAATCAGGAAGCAAATGTCTATTTTCCTTTTACACTTTTCAATGTGCATTTTCTACAGTTATATTCTATTTTCACTAGTGGAATGGTCGAGAAAAATGGGGGGCAGTTGCCTCCCTCGACCCCTAATCGCCGCCCATGGCTGAAATAATGGAATGTGTTGTCTATTAGGAGAAAGCACCAAATAAATCATTGCGACACATTATTTTCTATTATCAAATTATTATCTGCTTGGCAAACGGTATTTTATATTATCTATTCTTTGAGTCCAATTTTATCATTTCTGGTAACTTGATGAATGTGGAAAATTACAAAGAATGCACAGAAATAGGTGATTCCAATTACAATAAACGCATAAAGCTTTTTCTTTGCAAGAAATATTTAGGTGCATAATTTTATTCGATATGCTGAGAAATAGATTATTACATATTTATATTCGTTGTGCTGTTAAGTGCATCATACAAGAAGTTAATGCATTTAAACAATTCGCCTGAGTGACAAATATTTAAATCTTTGTGTGTAGCTACAGAAGACGTGCTAGTATTGGCAGTAGTAGTGGTGATATTATCAGTAGTAGTAAAGGTAGAAATAGTAGTATTTCGTTACAACAGTAGTAGTATCGGCAGGCGCGTAGGAACAACATTTTGGTTGTGGGGGGG
>JAGDQP010048263.1:0-14798 GCA_022664845.1 Lepisma saccharinum
ATCTACCAACTGTAAAAAAATTGGGAAAATCCGAGAGATGAGGGCACGATGCTTACTCCATTTTAGGTGATTTGGCGTGGAATTAGCCACCCAAGACCCACTGAGGTTTCGTGTATAAGGGAGAAAAAGAATATAGAAAAGTAATAACGGCATCTAATTAGATACCATAAACAAAAATCTATTGGTGAGGTGCTTGGGTATCAACTGCTGCTTCCTGTTCTAGCCCATGTACGTAAGTAGGAGGGACATTATAAATTACCCAGCTGTCTACAGAAAACAAATCCATGACTCTTGCATGCAAAAATAAATGAAGAGGAATTCTTGAAACCAGCTAGGGAACACGGGATTACCACACCCGAACTCGCAAGCTATGAGTCAGCTGGGCCATTATATTTCTTAACACGTCCTACTGTAACATCAAAAGGTTACAATATCAAACTTGCTTCAGTGTATGAGAAAATTTTTCTGCATATAATTATCATGACTTTGCAGACACCCTGTTATATTACAATAACTTTTTGACATGACTAATCGCTCAG
The DNA here is from genome assembly GCA_022664845.1 of Lepisma saccharinum. Lineage (NCBI taxonomy): Eukaryota > Metazoa > Arthropoda > Insecta > Zygentoma > Lepismatidae > Lepisma > Lepisma saccharinum. Next base: position 540 of record JAGDQP010048263.1, read on the forward strand.
TTCTAATATTTAAATGCTAAAAACCTGAAGGGACGTAAATTTGTGCGGCCCCTTTATAATGACACGTAAGGACAATATCGATATTCGCTTTATAACAATATAGGCCTATATTGTTAAACTGACTACAGCGACGGTAGTATTTTAAAAGACGCACATGTTTGTTTCCATGCGCTTATACAAAGGTACTATTTCATTTGCGTGTGTGTACTTTAGTTTTCCCTAAAAATATGAAACTAATGAAATAAATATATTATGTTACCACCGTGTGTGTAAGTGTTGAAATGTAAAATATACCAAAGATTCGAGCCAAAGAAGTGTGAAAAAGTAGAAAGTACATAGAAAGAACTATTTAGCAGCTCGTCCCGAAAGCGGATGCAGTTAAATACTGACTGGAACTTTCTGCTTTCATTTTACACTTGCATGATTACAAATTTTGTTATATTTTGCGTCTCAACACTTGCACACACGTTGGAAAGGTCACATTTTTCCTTTAAATTTTAGGCTACATTTTCTGTGGTAGATCCTTTCGTCTAAGCATCTTGATGAGTGTGTTTCCTTGCCCGCACTACGTAAAAGCATATCACTATATATTTGTACATTAGATAAAATTACGAAATATTGAACCAATATCTGCCAATAAGTGCAAAGGTTGTTGGGTATAATTTACTTTATCTACTCCGAACTAAAATTTACAGGAGAAAGATAGTTAAGAAGGCATGTAGGAGATTGAAGCTCAAATAAGAATACGTTTTGCAGTCGTCAAGCAGTATAATAAGAGTAAAACACGTGACTATATGTGCTTCCGCCATGGGTGAGAATTGGGAGTAACTAATTGTGTCCACTGAGTAAAATTTCAAAATATCAATATATATATATATATATAGATATTTATCTGACTTTTGTAACTTAACCTAACCCACTTTGGCTTAACTTGTAAAATTAAAAAGAAACGCCATCTGTGTGACGCCCTTAGTATTCCTCCGCGTGCCACAATACCCGTCTCCAAATCAGCTGGTGTGTGTATTTTACGAATTAATTAGTAGCCTAAAGTCAGATTTCTGTCGGGTTGCGCGTATGAAAGTGCCATAGGTAAATCTTTTTGGGGTTAAGTTCGGTACATGGCATCCAACTGCGGAAGGTGTGTGCTAACCGAACCAATCCTAACCTAACCTAGCAGAACTGAAATAATTTGTATGTGGAGAAACTTAAAAAAAATGGATGCCATATACTGAATAAATGCCATAAATTTTATCCGGGTTGTTATATGAAGTACAGTACATTTCCTTCAATTAACCCTATAACAAAATTATTCGTCTCTCATAGGAAAATTGAGATAAATTGCGGAGCTGTTCCATAAAATGTAATTCGTGCCCCTTGTATTCGAACCTTTTCATACTTGAGGCAATATAACCTAACCTGGAGTTGCAATTTATGAAAGGGAGTACGCCAGTTATTCCCTTTTTTAAAAGTTAGAAGTAAAAGGGCGTTAAATGCTTCCAATTGAATAGCCCCGAGATAGCATCATACAAAAAGTAAGTGATAAAGTAAAAATCAGAACGTATTTACTACCCTATACACAATGCGAGAATCGTAAAGAAATACAGCCTCAAATTCTTGGTGAAATAAAAATTACACTACCATGGCTCCTATATGCAATAAGCAATGGTGGTATCACACTTAAAATTGTTGACAACACAATAAACACAGTGGCTTTAGAACACAAGGTTGTTTTGTATCTATATAATACACTATGTGCATACACTTCATAAACCGCCATATTCAAACAATGTGATAAAAACAAACAATTGAAAGTTTTCAAATTTCAATGTTGCAATACAACCACAAGTACAGTACAAGCCTGTACATTTTTAGAAAGTACTAAACGGCGATGATTTTTCCTAACTCTTGACAAAAGAACTGTTAAAAAGGATTACCAAAAACAAAATAATGGGTTCCTATTAGCAAAAAAAAAAAAAAAAAAACGGGAAGAGTGGGTGGTATTCAAGCCAAGCGATCAGGGTTTCTGGCATACCACCCCAAAGAGGATGTGGATGCCGCTTTCTTTCTGGTGAAGCTACAACCTTCATTATAGTAGGTATTGAAGACCTTTTCGGGACAGAAATATACTCGGAAGGAGCGACACCTTCACTGTATTGTTATCCGTTGACCATATATTCAAGCTTGAAAGATTGCTGACCTAGAGTAGCGGTAGAGCGTCGGATCACTGGTCGGAGTGTTGGTGTCGGATTCTTGTCCAGGTAAACATTTTTCTCTTGCAACATTGTACCGAATTCATGAACATGTTGTCAAGCAAGCGAAGATGGGTTAGGTAAAGTCAGATTATATATTTTCATTGTACACGATGCAAACACCAAACAACATACATTTTTTTAACGAACAGTAACACGTTTACTCACCCCCTGTGCTGAGGTGGCTTTCGGGAATATTTCTCCGGCAAAACGGGTGTTATTTATGCACTACAAATTTACACCCCGCCACTACCGTACGCCAGCGCCTAAACGCAAGCAGCTACAGAGAAACTCGCTTTAAATTTTAGTTCTGAGTCCTCGATTTACACGATCCTTTTCAAAATGGTGACACAGCACCCTTCTAGTATATGCACTTATTCTGTGACGCAGGCTAGAGTTTAACAATAGCATGTAGGAAGAAACTGACTTCAGATCTTCAGTTTAGCGACCTTAATTAACTCGGACATATTTAATCTGCTAATTTCTAAACCTTTCTACCTGGTATTATTATAGTATCTGCACTTCTGTGACATCGGACCATATCTCAGACGGTTTTTCATTATTTTCTTCATCTTCCCTTCCGTTACCAAAACCAATGAGCAAGTTGAACCTAAAATTTTCTTTTCAGCATTTTCTTTCTGTATGTACTTCAGAACGTTGTCATTGGTTCAACTCTTAATTTATTCTATATACTTATTTATTTTCTGCTTTATATTTCCCAGCTTTCAAGGCTTGTGAACTTTGGATAGACCGCAATAGTCGTGTGGTCTGAGGCATCAGGATAACGTCTCTAAGGTTCTGGGTTCGAATCCCAGCAAACCAAATGCTGACTCCAACGGCGGCCTGACCAACTAGTAGTCGGACAATAGGTGAGCCCCATAATTGGTGTTTGGTCGTCCGGCTATTTTCCGGGCCGCAGCCGGTCCCCCAACTTGGCGGCATAGGGGCGTAACCGTGCCCGCCGACGTCGACCCTGCCTTCGTCAACCAATGGCAACTTCGCGCCGGCGTCACATGGATTGCTGTGTAGGGCATGATGTGCCCCATGAGCAAAATGTCAGTGGCCCAACGTCGGGTCTTTGGCGGCAAAGGTCGCGCTGACGTCGGCCTAAGGACCGGCATGAGCCTACGCCGAGCAGCTAAATCACCCATTTCTATTCATCGAATTCCCAATCAAAACAGCACCTTTTTTGTCCGCCAAAATACAAAATTGGCAACATTTACTGTCTGTTGCTATACATATTTAGTTGGAATGTGTCCATTGCCTTCATGATGATGTATTAATTAATTCGATTTTCCGACAGTTTGCAGCGAGATTTGGACCTGGAAACTTTTGATATGTAGCTCGTCACTGTAACCACTCGGCTATAGAGCTATATTCAGAGAGACTAATGGTTTAGTATCCTTTAATGTTATAAACACTCTTTCTGAAGTAAAGACATGCGTATAGGCTTAGTTCCCCAGCAAGCCAAATGCCAAAAAAGATAGGGATTTCGGTCGGACTACCGTCGGGGACCCTACTAGTAGTCAGAAAATAATTGGGGGAACGTCGGCGCCTACCCATAAGTGGTCGTCGGTCGTCGAAATGCCGGCATATATGCGAAACCCCGCCCACTCTCCACCCGCGACGCAGGCTCCTTGTAGGATTTTTTTCTAAACGTGACATTTTCCCGCCAGCCGGTCCGACTTTTGCCGGCCAACCGTCGGGACGACATTGCATGGTTTGCTGGGTTGGTGGCTGATTAGATACTGAGTTAGGGCTATGACACCTGCTTCGTTTATTAATCTCTCCTATTCCCCGTCCTGTTAGCTAATAAGCAACATTGTTGATAGATGGCAGTGGTGTAAAGGTCTGCATTGGCAAATGAGCGGGGTCTAGCGATCGGGCCACATGCTGTATGCCGGTATGATATCTAGTTAGGCATCTCCTCTGAACCAACGACGGCCTACTTACAATATCCCGTCAAGTGGGCAGCCACATTAAATCTATACTTTGGACTTTCTTCCGCTTGGTGGACGCCACCGCCCAGCCACCTTCGAGTTATCTGTTTGACAGTAGCTATGCCAAAAATCTAGATATCAGTCCACCACCATATGGCGGCATATAGCTCATGGGGTTTGTGGAGTTTGGAGACTTAACAGCTAATGGAATTGTGATGGGCCGAAATCATTAGTTACTAAAATGGCTAAAAGATACAAAGTTTAAAGTTTTTGTGGGCTTTGTTTCCCTCGAATATATTCACGTGCTAAGCCTTCGTAATTGCATTGGTAATTGTATGTCAGCAAGGCCATCTGTTTAATGTCTAACGCCTACATACTCATTAAGAAAATTCTTCACATATAATAATATCACTGTTTTGGGCTGTTTATTGTTTATTATTGCTTACGTTGTGTGTAATATTCACGTAATTCATGAGATAAAAACTCACCCCACCCCCTCTATCATAAAAAAATACAAAACTTTACCCATATGTTACAATTTAACTTGAAACATTAACTCTTGTTCTTTTACTGTCAAAACGAATGGACAAATTACACGATTTACTCCCAAGAATATCACGATGAGACATTTGAAATGAATAACTGGCCTTGACATGCTCCCCACCTACAACACATAACAAATGTTTTCAAGACCTTTTGCCCTTAAGGTGATATCGCGAATTGTAACACTAATTTTCCTTCTTTTTTTTTTTAACCTCCAGAGAAAGAGAAAGTGTATGGTCAATTTGAATAACTGTTGTTTGTAAAATGCATCTTTATTAAAGTTTCATTACAACATAATGTTCATGATAATGTAATCGTACAAAAGGAGATTTAATCAAGTTTTAATATCGGTATCATGCTGGTTAGAGCTGTGTTGATCTGATGACTGCATTCATTGTGTAAGTTATAAAAATAGGAAGGCAAGCAGTGCTGTAATTTCTTTAGCGAAATCCACAAATGAGGATGTAACAAGCCCACAAGTCCATTTTTAGATAAGAAATGTTATTTTAAGACCTTAACGAAGAGCTGTAGTGAATCATCCAAAGTTGTTTTATTATGATGGGATAAGTACTTCTATCAGAAAATTATTTTGTATTATTTGATGGACTTCATTCAGATCTTAAAAGGAACTTTTTTTTTAAATCTGAAAATACACTTGCGCTTTGCTTGGATTTTCCCGAGTTGACTCGGGTCAGCACGCGTCAGAATTTTGAATTTTCATTTATGGCCTTTAGGCATCTTAGGCTCAGGTCGTACACTGGTCAGAATGACTGTGTGAAATCGCTATTGTAGTTCTACTGCACATAAGTCTATTTGTGTAACAAAATTGCAAAAAGGAATGCTAAGTAGTTATTATCAGTGTTCCAAGTAGGAAAGAGGTAGCCTATTATTTCTAAGATTTTTCTAGGCATACCAATGATCAAAGTTTAAAGAATTACAATTTCATTTTCCAACGACAAGATGCTTTTAACTGAAATCAGTACGATGCAAAGTGATCCGAATTCAGCAAGGAAAAGTGTCAAAATTCGATTTCGCAATAACAATAATCTAAACTGATTTACTGAGTTGAAATTTTACCAGTGGCGAACTCATATGTTTTTGTATCGTTACATGATTTCAAATTTGACAAAAATAAGTAAATTATTTTAGATATTTTTTATTTTATTAGTGCTCTGACGTTGCTACATCATACGTTGCAAACATGATATAGAGCATTATTAAAATATTGTTGAAAGAACAAAAATACAAACTAAACAACACAGTCATATTCTTCATCTTTACCCTATACCACAAGACTCTCCCCTCCTTCATCTCCTATTCCTCCGCTTCCTCTGGTGTTGATATACTTAAATATTTTGGCCGTGACCACAAGAGCTAGTCTGATTGAAGAAATACGAAGATCAGATGTTAAGAAGAGCCTTCCGAAAACATCTTCTTTGTGTCATCTCTCGATGTTTTTCGCAAGTGACGCTCACAAAAGAATTTAAGGTCTTTCTTTCGAGCATCTTGTGCTTCCTCTGGCATGTAGCCTATAAGTAGTATTGCTACAGATAATTGCGGCTCCATGGTAAAGAATGTTATACACGGTTACTCATATGGCACCAGGGGTATTGTTGTATGATACTACGCGCAGTTTGTAACGTGTCTTTTTCGAAGGTTATCATAGGCATATGCTAGAATCATAGCCATATGGCAGGGTTTTCAAAATAGTGGAAAACCTTCTTATGAGACACGCATGTGATAGAAGCAGCTAAGTCAGAATTATTAAAAAAAATATCGGAGTTGCGTTCCCGTCATTTGTCCTTCCTTTACCCCTTGCTTCTAGTTTGTCCATGGTGATGTTTGTCAAACTCGCGGGGGAACCGAAACAATTAGACCTACACTCCACATCCGTACAGTTCTGCAATATTTTCTTTAAAAAAAAGAAGAAGAAAAGTGTTACGTATATTCCGAGGAACATTTTGGTGTAACTAATCGTAAGTGGACCATACAGAATCCATTTAAGAATAAATCATTCATAAATCATGACAAATAAAAATTACAGAAGCGTTTATGAGAGAAAAGAGCACTTACAAATTGTTTATTGCGTTTAGGAAGTACAAAACGACATTATCTTATATAACTTACTCAGTTTCATAATTGATTAACGCAGTTAGAAACTTTTTTAAAGCTTAAAAACTGAATAAAATCTAACTTATGTTTTAGAGTCAGATCATAATAGTAATGACGGTAGGAGTTGTAATATGCCAAATTCTATTTTTTTTTTCCCTGTCAAAAGCATTCTTATTAATAACTTTGTTAGAAAGTGTCAAGGTAGGTTAGGAAGGCCAGGTTCGGTTCTTATATTTTCATTAAACCCGATAGCACGCCGCCATTTTAAACTTTGTATTACGACCGTCATTACTATCATAATCGTTGCGTGGATGTTTTGACCAGAGCGTTCCATTCCGAACAATGGCGAATACTTTTGAATGCCCATATTCCATTGCGTTGATGACGTAAGTGGTAGGATTTTGCGGAAAACTTATTAACTTAAAGATTATGTATGACTCAGCGAGCCCATGACAGGGAAATCTGAGCGACAGTACCACTCCTAGTGTCAGGGGAACGCAACACCAAACAAAATCGATATTCAGTAATTCGCGCCGACATTTGAATGCACAAGGAGTCAATCAGTCGTTGCCTGGCTGGAGTGGCGTGACCCGTTTGGTTCTAAATTGTAAGTCGAATGCGATAAACGTTTTTAAATTTCCCAGCTATATATGATAGCCAAACTTGAAATGTTACCATCTATCATGGTCTAGTTGAGTCTAGAATGTTTTAGGCATCCTACAGGCATGACGTTAAATAAGGACAATAAAAGGGCAAGGAAAATATTAAAAAAAAAAAAAATACTGAATCACATGTTATGTTTCAATGCAATAAAGGGTCTCGCAAACTATAATGCGTGTCCGTGGCTGCTAATTTCCCTGTCGCAAGAGGCATTATGATAACATGACTTGCCCTGATTGGTTGCGGTTGTCGCTAGCTAGCAAGTGATTTCCAATTCTAGTACACAGACTGATTTCTCTAAACGGATACTCTTTGCTTTACTCGACAGTTGTCGTCATGCACCATTCAGCCAATCAGGAGGGAATGGTTTACCTGTTGACTTGTTGACTAAAAAAAGCAATTTTTACCTCTTTCTTTCTATCCATTCAATTTCCTTAGCGTCGCCCTTAATGCAAAACCTGCTATGTTGAAGATTCGTAGAAAATGAAATTTTCAAGAGTCTATCTCATATCACGTAGTCTAAGAAACATCACCTCTACATCGATTATCTACGAAGTTTTATCTTCGTTCAAATATTTTTTTTGCTTCTCCTGTAAAATTACAAAAAAAATTACATAGCGGGTTTTGAATGAAGGACGACATTATTCTTCCAGGTATACATTAGTAGTACTTTCCTCAAATGTGTACAGATCAAGATACATTTTGTTCAAATTATAGAATTCTTTTCAACCTCAGTTTTAGAGGCAGCTTATGAACTTGTATTTTTCACATAATATCTAAAAATTACGCAGTTTAATGCGCTTAACGTGAATTGTATATACGATACTATGTAACATAAAACATACATTTTTTAAAGCTGCTCTAATGATCTTCATGAATTTGAATGTCCGTCACGTCACAGTAAATATTCCCGGAAATAACGTCGGTACAGGAAGTAAGCGAAAAGGAAAAAGTGTAACCTGACCACTAAGGGCTCATTTTCATGAAAGCTTGCTTTGCTTGCGAATTGGGTGAATAGCCAATTGAAACACGTGGTTTTGTTTTATTACGTGGTATAACACGTGTTTCAAGTGGCTATTCACCCAAATCGCAAGCAAAGCAAGCTTTCATGAAAATGAGCCCTAACGCACCTGCGCTAGCTAGTTGACTTGCGCTAGCTAGTTGACCTTAGCATTACAATAACATTATTGCAAAGAAAACAGAAATGCCCATGCATGTGTCCAAATGATAACTCACCCTAATAGTTACAATTTCCTTGTTATTCTCAGCACTAATTATGAAAGAATACTATCTTGTATAACATATAAATAAATGAAACTGTAAGTGCAAAGTATTACACAAACGCAGCAAGTGATTTAAAAAAAAAAACTCGCTGTAGTATGTTTGTATATTAAGAATTCCATGTAAATATATTGTTCTTAGTTTCATTTTTTTAACAGTTGTGCTATGTAGTGTCAATTGCGATATCTAAAAGCATTCAATAGTCCGAAGAAGTGTTAAATATGGGAAAGTAAAGATAAATCTATTATTGTTTCATATAAACCGCTCTATTTATTAATCTTTTATGTAGGTTAGTTGTTCCAAAATTGTTCCCTATACTGCACAAATAACAGTCACATCTAAGAAAGCAAGGAAAGATTTCACGTTCCGAAACGCTGTCTGAACATTTATCATACCGGAAGATAGACTTGTTAATTTTAACGAAGTTCACAAGTGCTCGAACGAAATTAACTGAATGAATGAATTTCACGAAAGTGGTTTCCGAACGCTTCGTGAGAGAACAAGATTAACGCGTTCAACTCGTTCGCAGTTTCCGAACGAGGTATATGTAACTCACTGACGACGTTTCGGGCTCCATAATGATAGACTCTTGTTCCGATTACATTTCTAGTGACGGTTCCTATGATATTTTCAGTTATTCATATGATAGATTCATTGAAAGTTATTACAAAAAGATCAGTTTACATCAAAAGTGCAGTAGGCCCACGTGGCAAAACTATATGAGATCCGCATTTAAGACGTAATTCAATATTCAATTAAAAAAATGTTACTGCTTATAATGAATATTGGTACACAAAAAAATAACAAACGATTCAAATATTTAAAAAGCTATTCATTTTATTTTGAAAACGAGCTCCTGTGTAGCTATGTGGTTACCGCGCTCGCCTTCGGCGCAAAGGGTCCCGGGTTCGATTCCCGGTGTGAGCTTCATTTCATAGTAACGTTCCAATTGCCCAACCCCGGATTGTCGGGGTGAAGTTGGTGTCAGGAAGGGCATCCGGCCGTAAAACATTTGCCCAAACCAAAACCTGTGGAATACGCTATGACCCCATCTCTCACATGGCAAAACCCAGCGGACACAAACATTCCTTTTATTTTGAAAATAGGCTTAACTTTTTTTTCCATCAAGCTGTACGTAACGATACTGGAGTGATCTTGAAACTTTCAGATTTTTTAATAAAGAAGTTTTACAATCATATAGCACTCGCGAACAACTTGTAATTTTCGTTTTAAAAAACTTAGCCAGTGGTTGCTATTTTCCTTCAAATAGTTTTACATCAAGTCATGTTGGTAAACATTTTGTGTGTACACATGTTCATGAGCTCTGTCTCAGTTCCGCGACAACGTCCCTGAAGAAACTTAATGAACTTGTCACACACTTTTGAAAAAAAAAAAAAAAGGAGATAAAGCTAAAGCCGGCTTTTCATGTACACTAGCCGTGTTCTGTGCCCGCGGTTTCTATGAGTAAACACGTGTTTCAATTGACTACTCAGCAAAATCGCAAGCAAAACTAGCGACTAGCACGTGCATGAAAAGCCTGTCTAATATTTTATTTCTTATTCCGAAGTCGTCTAAAGATAGAAAACGAGACAAAAAGATTAGATATGCGTTATTGCTTAATTCACAAATTAATACGATCTATAGATTGAGGACACCGATTGGTATTCGATCAATTAACATTAATTGTTTCCTGGCAAAATGTTGATGGTTTTGTTTCGGCTGACCTTCATGATTGAACTTTTGTCTAAAAATTGTTTCTGTCAAAAAAAAAAAAAGTTATGGAGAGAGTCTTTATTTTGTGCTTGAATCAGGGAACTTTATGAGAGAATTTAGAAAACAAGTGACTGTATGTACTGTTCCAAATAGAAAAAAAAAATAAAGTATAGCTAGGCTAGTATAAAATCACCATAGCTCATTTTTATGTAACGCACTTTTCTTCAACAAATTCTTTGCATCTGAGAATGAAAATAATACTTTTTTTTTTTTTTAACAAAAAGAGACTATTTTTTAGAATGTAATATTTTCCCAAAATATTTTCACACAGGAATCAAGACAGGATAAATGTATGTAGATCTGACAATATCATCACATAGTGCAATATTAAGGAGTAACAACTTGATGCATGTCAAAATCCAAGGCAGTTTCTTGCACAATTACGCTTTCCCTTCAACGCAACAAAGCTTTTTCTCTTTTTTTTTAAAAAAAAAAAATAAGGTCAACTATTTACGTCAGATGCGTCGGAAAAAGAAACTGAAGCAAAATAATGATAGCATGCACAGTTTTAAAAGAAATGAAGGTGTGTTGCATTTGCAAGGACAAGGCAGACATACTGCGAATGTTTATATTACGTAGGAAACGAAATTTATTCTCAGAAATGGCTGCAACCAATTTGTTCTATTTTTGTTTTGTGGTTCGTTGCTGGAGTGAGTTAAGGAGTTCATCTGTTTGATAAGGAGAATCGTTTGGTTAGTGTTGTGTTTTACACACAACTGATCTTTGTGTAGTACGATTTATCAAAAGACCACATCCGGTTTTCTCTGCACGAGCTAATAATATTCCATGGAAGTGATTTTCAAATTCATTCACAGAGGGCGTTTGCAGAGAATTACTCAAACTGAAACTAAGAGAACGCTATTTTCACTTCAGTCTTTCAACTTGAAGCTAAACGAGGGTTATATCAACATGCACGGCAGTGCATGAGCCAAGTTCTTCACGTCAGAAAACGTCAGCACTGCCAGAAGCATGTTATACAGGAACAAGAGTTTATGGCAAAATCGACGATTTGGGGGCCCCGTAAGAAAAAAGATGTTAAAGATAGGAATATGAGCTTTTGCCGTTAAGGAGATATGGTAAATATGTGCAGATGTACAAAATTTCATATTCGTATCTTAAACTATGTTCTAGTTGTGGACCCCTGAAATTGCACATTTTAGGCTAACTGACTCACTCACTCACTCACTCACTCACTGACTGACTCACTCATCATATTGTTTAGGGTGTTTGGAGTAAGCTAGAAACATGAAATTTGGTATGAAGGTAGAGGATGATAAGTAGATAAAGGAAAAATTCCGACATTTTGAAAAAAGTCGCCATCTTGGATTCAAAATGGCCGCCAAACCTCAAATTTGAAAGAATACACAGCCTAAACGACTAAACATAGAACAGTGAAATTTGGTATGAAACTACATCATTGATAGCAAATTAAGAAAACTTTTTAAAAATTTGAAAAAGTCGCCATTTTCGATTCAAAATGGCCGCCAACCATAAAATTTTAAAGAATACACCGCCTAAACGGCTGCCGATAGAATAATGAAATTTAGTTTGGCAGTACAACATTATTAGTAGATTATGAAAATATTACAAAATATCTCTAAAGACGCCATCTTGAATCCAAAATGGCGGGCGTCATAAATCCATTTTCCAACTGCTTGAGCCAGAGATACGAAATTTGGCATAATGATGTATTATGAAGAGTAGTTTAGGAAAACATAACAACGTTTTAAAAAAATCACCATCTTTCATTCAAAATGGCAGCTGAAATACCATTTTTCACATCGTTCGAGATAGAGAAATGAAATTTGGTATGGCAGTGTATCATCACGAGTATGTCACGAAAATATAAGAAAACGTTAAAAATGTGTCCATCTTTTATCCAAAATGCCCGCCTAAGCCCCACTTTATAACGACTGAAGCTAGAGAAACGAAATTTGGTATGAAGGTTAGGTTAGAATAAATTCGGCTCGTCTCCCCTACTAGGGTACAGTTCCCAGCGGAAGTTAATTGCGATAAAGGGGTGCGCCCCAGCGAGGCCATCTTGGAATTCTGGGGGCAGCGCCCCAGCGAGGCCATCTTGGAATTCTGGGGGCAGCGCCCCAGCGAGGCAATCTTGGAATTAACAAAAGGCCCAATGAGGCGAAGCGAGTATATGCATTACACAAGTGTAAAAAGCTGCGAAATACGAGCAAAAGCACCAGGGGTGTAAACTGTCCAGTCAACTCCTTCAACCTTAAAAAGTGGTGAAATGGAATATGGATAAGCCTAGTTCCTCGCGCCAACTTCCAATACTCCTGCGTGTCCCACCAAGTTTTACTCGTCACAAACGTTAGTACTGCCAGGAGCATGTTATACAGGCAGAATGTGGAAGTTTCCCCATTCGGACGCAGCGCTCTGGAGTATGAGGGAATATCTGCATCATGTGGCGCAGTGCACTGCAGATTCTGGTTGTGATAAAAAGACGCAGTTGCTCCAAATTCCTCAAGTTCGATGCGCGGCCTGCCGTGGGATTCTTGGCGCAGCGACGCGAGCGAATAGAGGGGAGTATCAACACGTACGGCAGTGCATGCAGCCGAGTTCCGCGTGTCACAAAACGTCAGCATGCTATACAGGAACAAGAGTTTATTGCGAAATCAGCGTTTTTGAGGTTCTGTAAGAAAAAAGATGTTAAAAATTGAAATATGAAATTTCGAAGTATGACGGTATATCATCACTAGTAGATTACAAAATACCTGCAAAGACATCATTTTGAATCCAAAATGGCTGACTTCATAATCCATTTTCCAGAACGTTTGAACTAGGGATACGAAATTTGGCATAAAGGTGTATTAACAAAAGTAGTTTAGGAATAATTTACATTTTTGAAAAAGTTGTTAACTTGGATCAAAATGGCCGCACAAAAACTTTTTCCATACCATTCGAGCTATAGAAACGAAATTTGGTATGAAGGTGTACCATCACAAGTAGGTAACGGCAATGTAAGAAAAGTTTTTAAAAATCGCTTTCTTTAATTCAACATAGCCGCCCAAATACCATTTTCCAAACCACTGAAGCTAGAGAAACGAAATTTGGTATGAAGGTGTACCATCACGAAAATGTTTCAATAAATGGATCGAACCACCGCTATGAGCGTGCAGCCCCCGAGGCGATATTGGAAAAGGTCTGCACAGCATGGGGCGCTGTCCCCAGAAAGTCTGATCACAATAAAGGGGGCGTAGCCCTAAAAATTTGAAGTTGGGGGGCGCACACGGAATTCTGGGGCAGCACACCCAGCGAGGCGAACCCAGTATATACATACACGAATAAAAAGCTGTGAAATCCGAGCAAAACACCAGATGATGTTCGAGGGTTAGGGTTGGTGGTGGTGGATTTTAGGGCCGCCAGCAGGAAACAAATTTGCTGTAACATCAGAAGTAGGTTACAATAAATATGGTAAAGCTTCCCTATGTTTCAATAAATATCTCATTCCCACGGGTGGTGGGTATGGGAAAAAATCTGCAACATGGAAGCACAGTGTCCTGGAGAGTGGTTACGATAAAGGGGCGTAAGTACCCAAAAACTCGAAGTTGGGGGCGCAGCCAGCTACGGGGGGCGAGGACCTAAACGAGGCCGAGCGAGCGAGTATATATATTATACACGTACAAAAAGCTGTGAAATCTGAACAAAAACACCAGAGGTGCAAAAAGTGGAGCCAAGTTCTT
>JAGDQP010048264.1:0-14798 GCA_022664845.1 Lepisma saccharinum
GAAATTATAAAGCATAAATATCGTGCCCCATTTTTAAGAACTGATAGAAACAGACGTTTTGTCTTGTCTCTCGTGCATAACATTAGTGTTCTATGGAATACTTGATTCATTAAGAAAGAAACAATTACCTAGTAACCATAGGTTTCAGCGTTCATTTTCGTTTCTTCATGTTCGGTAAGGATTTTTTTTACTGGACAATTTAAATTAAGTCTTTCAGTAACTTTCAGCTAATGGCCCAACTAAAGTAAAATTGCGTTAGGTTCCCTGTTTTGCTGTTTCAAATGCGATTTCTCTCTCTTTTTTTTCATTCTTTCGTACACACTACAAGAAACCATAAATATCTTTCCAGAAGTCAGGACATGCGATAATGATTTCTCTTAAAGAAAAAAATATCCAACCCTTGCTCGTTCAAGCACACACTCTCAGAATCACACATCGCTCCCTCTACGTCAGTTGGGTTGTCTATCTTCTAGGGTTGGAGAAAAATCGTGTATAATAAAGTCATGTGAACATTATTTTGGCCATGATAGTACAGTTACAAAAGAAATTGGAGGTTGGAATTATAAGAAATAATAGCATTTTCCTTCAGGAGAATTGTTGCACTGTACGCCTCATAGTTAGACAACCAACATGACTACATAAATGCTCCAAAACATGGCATTCCAGGATATTCCTGCATTTGAAGTATAAAAGAATTGACCATTTAGGGTCATAACCTATGGAAAGTGAGCATAACTCTTTCCGTAAAAGTAAAAATCGATCTTAGAATGATAAAATGGGAGCTACGTTCTACTATGGCGCTTATTTTCCAAGATGGAATCTTTATTACTACATTTGGCGTTTGTGACCTTTATTCTATCGTTCGTATCACCCTTTTTCATAAGGAAACAGTTGTCAGACTTTATGTTTGCGGTTTGGTTAACATTTCTGTTATTTTTAGCCGAGTATTAGTTTTGATTCGTTATCTGTTAGTAGTTGGTGCGGTTGTTGCCTTCAGTAAAGTAATAAATGCCTACATTATTATGAAAGTAGAAATGGTTACAAAGCATGATTCTTTTCGGTCTTGCTGCAATGTCCGGTGAAGCCACAGCTTCATGTACAACACAATAGGAAAATACATTTAATAGTATTAAAACATAATGGAATTTACCTGTTCTGCATACATGAAAGCTATCCAGTTCAGGAAAGAACTCGACGTGAGCTGTAAGATTTGTGCTAGAAAGAATACTGGTATCTGCATTAATCTGATCCACTGCATGACGAAATGCTGCTTCCTGAAGGTGGTCTTCCGAGTGAAACAACCCTCCTGCAGAAAAAAATAATCATTTAACATACTATTCTTTAAAAAATGTATATAATATAGGTTTACATGTACATATTATATAGCCTAAAGAAAATTACTATTTAAGGGAGATATTTATTGAAAGTTTCTTATCGAAATAACATGTTTTCTCTTGCCTTATAGTTTAAATCATAGTTAAAAATTATACTTTAAATCTTATGGATAAATATATGTGATCAAGAGAAGCCTAATCTCTACACACGCCATATACAGAAGTATATACAATTCCTTAAGATTAATAACAACTTTGAGAAAGCAGTGACCATCAATTTTAGGACTTAATAAAATATCTATTGACAACTTTTGACAGCATACTTGGAATGAAAATTAGTCTTCGGTAAGGAAGCCTCTCGAATGTAACCAGTCCACTGGCGGCTCGTGATTCCGAAACTGGTGAAGTGTTACCATGACACACACCAATGCATCCCGTTCAATAAATGTTATCCTTCATTTTCAAGCTTAGTTGGCCAATTTACAGTGCTGAGTATCTTGCTGCATTAGTTTAAAATATTTCAAACCTTCAATGACTGGTCACCAGATATACTGCTGCGGCGTTAATTGATAAACAGTTTTCAATATATTTTAATATATAACAAAATGAAGTGCTACTTCACCAAATTCACCTGACGAGCCGTCACTGAACCATTGTAACAGAGTTTAAGTCCAAACAAACTACCGAGAAGGGTTTAAGTCCAAAATTGATGCAGCATTTGAAATATTCTGAGGGTGTATAATCCAGCCATAAGACAAATTTAGTATGGAAGATACATTCCTTCCTGGGTCACGTCCCGATATCAGCCACCAGGACTATATCCTCGAATGGATTAATGATTGACTCAAAAAACTGATCTCTATTTATGTGAACCTTGAAAGACTTTGGACATGCGAAAAGACTTTGGTTTCCGACGCTGTACAGGTTTCTTCATCAGGAAGTTAAATTTGCAAAATTGAAATCACTCCATATTTATTCCGATTTACATAAAACCTCTCCTCTTTGAATCTCCTGATTGTCAGTTCCGCTTCAGTCAGCTCTGAGTCAGAATTAATAAAACAAATTAGTGCTTATCCTAAACTTTCACTGTCGTACTAGTTATGTTTTGTTACAATTTCAGTGAGTACACAATTTTATGTGTTTATAAGAATGCGTTCATTCGATTACTTATGTTGGTATCATCATTTACCAGTTATTTCGTCCTAGTTTCTTAACTGAACTTTAGTCAAATGTTTTGTAGCGTCTTTTCATATACCCACTACCATATAGTAGAAAGAAGAGGTTTTTCGAATTTGTATTAATTGGCATTTCAAACCGTTAGATAGCTTATACCACCTACGTTTTGTAATTCTCAAAGGACATTATTCAATTACAGATATTACACAACATTTCACAGTAGGACGAAATATAAAAATTCCACGTGATTTGTGAAAAATTGGAGTTATATCCTTCTAGCTTATAATAAGGGAAATTGTGCTACTAATTTACTATGATTTGTAAAATATTTTTTCAGAAATGAAGATTGAAGTGTAAAGAGATATTTGTGTTTTCAGTTTTGTGTTTACTTAATTTTAGGACCTATTTAAGCCCTTTTCTACTTCATCGTTAGTACACATGTTGACTGCTTACTTAAGTTATTTGTAGTGCCTACAAATCTGCCCTCTGGTAATTGCTTTCTGTAAAAGTAACTGATGGCTAACGTCGTAGACCTAACTGAGTACCAATAATATTATACAGCCGAAAAGTTCAAATGTATAATATGTAATTCCCTCCTCCAAAGAGATTTTTCTAAACTAAACATTATGTAGAAAGTCAACTCTCTAGCTGTGTCAGTGGCGTAAGCAAGAAGATTCTAGGAATCCGGTCAGCACAAAAAATGACGAAACATATTTTTTTTCTTGCTTATTACTTTACAGCTCTTTAACAATATATTTTTGTTAGTTAAAAAGAAGTAATGTTAATAGATTGTACTTACAAAGATTATGATCTAATCTCGTTTTATTTACTGATAGTCTAATCTATTGTAATTATATTCGTGTAGTCTTGCGCTTTATTATCAACTAGTTCGTTATTTCACAAGGCTTACATTCTTTATTTGGTCACAATCTAGTTTATTCTTGTGACTGGTTTAAGGGTGTGTGTTCTTAAGACTGTTTATTGTTCGATTATACACAAATTTTTGTTCCAATTTTAATAGATTTTTCGAAGTAGTTTCTGTGTTCTGGTTTAGTTCCAGTTTTGTGTTTTAAGATGTAGTATTATTGTTTGCTAGTTATGTTATGAAGCTTGGATTTTTGGTCCATTAATTCAATGATTCGGTTTTTGCCAGGCGTTTTGATACTCTTGATGTTGGTTTGTGATTTGCATACTTTATTTCTCTTTGGTGTTGCTTCGATTTCGATATTTCTTTTATTTTTTTTCTAGTGTGTGGTCTATAACAGTTCATCTCAAACTTCATTAGTGCCTCTATCATTATTTGGTTGAACTCCGATTGCTAAGTTACTAACAACTATGTTTGAAATTTAATAGGGGTGTTTTTATTTATGCTTGCAGCTAGATTTATTTTAATATCTGCAATGTTCTTAATTGGTTTGTCATTTCTTGTAAGTTTCTTCCTTGCATCCATTTTGTTGACTTAGTTGGATTACTAGGATATCTTCTTTCCTTAATCTCATTTTCTGAGCAAATTTACGTAATCTTCCAAAAACAAAAGTAAAACCGAACGTTTGCATTTTGTTTCTATGTGCTGAAGCTGCATGGATTCATGTAAATAGATTTATTTGTAGGATATAATTTTTCTTTCTTGTCCCTTTTCTAATGTAAATTTAATTTCGGTATTTTACATTTTGACCGTTGTATATTATTATATACATGGGTCAGTCAGAAAGTAATGCCTCCTATTTTTCTTCTCCTTACATAAGTTGATAATGTGAAAATTTTGAATTTGTAGCGATTTATCAAACCTTCGTGTGTAGTCCACTGCAGTAACAGCTTCCTAAGTCAACAGATGGTAGCACTGCATCAGTTGAGAAAATGGCTGTCATCGGCGTACGTATAAGACAGCGTGCTGTGATAGAATTCCTGAATGTGGAAGGTGAAACGCCCACTCGCGTTCATGAAATGCTGCAGAAAATTTATGAGGATGCAACAATAGATGTCTGCGATGGGTTTGTTGCTGCAAAGTAACTGAAGAGAAAACACCGTTGGCTGATGAAAAGCGGAGCGGTTGGTTAGCGACTGCAGCGACTCCACGCAACATCCAGCGAGTCTGCGTGATCATTCATGATAACTTCCTGGTAACAACAGATCAATTGTATCGCATGCTCTCCATCGGTGAAGGCAGTGTCATGGACATTTTTGATCAACTGGGCTACTCCAAAGTTTGTGCCATCTGGGTACCAAAGATGTTGACCAACCAGAACAAAGAGACAAGGAACACAGGCCTCCTATCTGTTGTAGCGCTTCAGCATGGAGGGGGGGGGGTTCTTGGCGACAATTGTGACTGAATACGAGACGTAGGTTCATTTGTTTTAAACCTGAGTCCAAGAGGCGGTCATTGGAATGGCTGAGGAAGAAGAACCATGATTATTAACCGCACTGGAATATAAGCTCTTGTTTCAGTGGGGACAAAAACTTTGGAAAAAGACGGAGATTATATTGAAAAGTAGCAAATTAATCATGAATATTGTGGCTAGTATGCTAAGTAAATTTTATTTAGTCTTCTAAATCAAACGAGTAAAATAGGAGGCATTACTTTCTGACTGATTCTCGTATATCGTGAAGAATTAGGTAGGTAAGAAATCACATTACTTATAGTTTGTTTTTTAAATACTTTTGTTCCAAATAATCAATTGGCTAGTACCGCTGAAAAAGGTTTAGCCATTGCTAATATTTTTGTCACTTCGGAAGATTGTTTCGCAGCAATCTGGTTATTATATAGTAGTACTCTTTTAGCTAGGTCATTTCGAGGGACGGAAATATTTCCAACATTACATTATTTTTTTCTGTTTGTGTTCTTTAGCGCAGTACTAAATTCGTAAAGTTTCCTAATCATATCAACAAAATCGTCAGATTCATAGTTGTGGAACCATTTCCTGAGTTTGTAGGCTGGACGTTTAAAGCCTACAATTGCTTATCTAAGTGGTGTGTTTAGTTTTTTTTGTTTTTGTTTTTGGTAGATCATAGATAGGTACCTTGGAGCACTTTTTTAAATGTCCAACTTCTCAACGATTTTTGACTCAGTCAGGTCATTGAATGCAGGGTAAGGTAGATTAGTATTGGGTCATTTATTCAAAGAAAGAAAATATGTCATTTCCTTAAGCTGTTACTACTATACTCTGTTTTATAAGAAACTTCAAACTGTCCGAAGGTATATAGAGTAGAGATGCTGTACTTTGGAACGAGGGGGTGATGTGCCTCGAGACACTATGGAACATGAAACTATAAGCATGAACATGCAACTAGAACTAACTAAGAGCAGTTTATTTTATTTCATGTAACACAACTACATATTCATGATATATCAAAAAAACAGATACAAACAGTAGGAAGATGAGACTGTTAAACACATTTTTTTTATCTATCCAATAATACAAAACGCAACACATGTTTCCAGTCTCGGACTGGCCAGGGCCCCACCCTCAACTTGTTTTTTTTTTTTTAATATAATTTTTTAATCCTTATGTTAGTATCTACAACATAACAAAAAGAACCACGAAATTCGGGCCTACATCAGATGCACGTCACTGAGTATTCCCACAGACATCAGAAAGATAACTGTAGATCTGTCCAGAAGGCCCCCAGTACCTTACGGGCTCCTTCCCGAAGGTTACTGCGATGTACAACAGAAATAGCATTTAGAAAACATTACACATCCATCATTTTTCGTTCAATTATGTTGATCATTATAGCCCGAATTTACAATAGAGCAAACAGAATGGGGCCCCTTTTCTACAGTACAGTAATTGAATTTATGTTATCAATAGGACTAGGATAATTACACATTTTGCATATTGCAGATGTAAATACATATTTAGGGATTTTTAACGTAAAATGAATATTTGATATGCAGGTGCATTATGTTCGAAAATAAATTGATGAACATATTTCTGTACGCATACCAACACCGAGAATATAATATACTACTTTTGTTCTTTTTGTCTTTTCTTTATCTTTTCTTTGCCTTTTTTCCTTCATTTTTTTTATGTTTTTTATTCAAATGTAGTAACTAACCCATTGTCACCTCAACAATCAACTAAGCCACACGTGCAAGTTTCTTATCACTTGTACGTCTATTTTTCCCTAACCTCCAGTCTACCTTGCGCGGGTGCAAAAAGTGACAACCGCTTTGTAATTATCAATCAGACACTTTTCAGGAGAACAATAGTTGCTTGCTGCCAGTGTTGTGAAGTGTAGTGAACGTGAAGTGTCTGTCATGAAGCGGTCGTATAAGAGTGGTTCCCAGAAAAGACGGGACGCTGAAAAGAAAAAATGAAGTTGTGTGCCTCGGATCCGAAGCAAATGAAGTTGTCATTTCCAAATTCCACTGCCCAAGAACATGAAGATCCACATGTGTCAGCGACATACACCTAAGGTATACAATAATAAATAAAATATTTTTATATACAGCAAACTCCCGATTATCCGTGTGCGTACTATCCCGTTTGCTGATTATCCGTTCCGAGTTCGATGTATTTATAAAATAGGAAAATTAATTAGTTTTAAAGTATTTTCTTATAATAAGAACAAGTTTTTCTTTTAATGGGTTTTCAAGGGTTATTTAATCGGAGTCGCTGAGATAAATATTGACACTTTTAATGTTCAAGTTGCCCCCCCCCCCTGGAAGTGGGAGAGGGTGACAAAAATAATCGTAAACGAGCAATATTAATGTCGAATCCATAGTTTACTTTACGGGGTCGCTGAGATGAATAGTGATACTTTGTATGCAGTTCACGTTCTTCCTCCACTCCCTGGGGCGGGGAGGGAGGGGTGGGAACAAAACCAATTTAGGGTAAGCACCCACTAACTTGTAGTATAATTGTTACAAGATAGATCGCAGATCCCATTCATCAAAACGGGAGCAGGAACTGTTTATAAATACTTCCGATTCCTTTTTCGATTTTTCTTCCTCTGTTTCAAGTCATATGTATCAGATACCGTTGCGACACATTGTCATTGGTTTACTAATCGCTATTGCTCTCTTGTTCGGCTAGGCACTTTCAGCTTTTGAGTCAGTCAAAGTGACAATATTAATAAGAGTGATTCCAAAAACTATGGATTTGATACTAATATTGGTAGTTTTCGATTATTAAAACTTAAAATGACACCCCATTCCCCATGTTTTTCTTATGGAGATTTTCCAGTTCCATATCTCAGCCCAGGGGTGACCTAGAGATCTGGAACGGGCTATTTGGAGCATATCTCTGACAGCTTTAAAACATGTCAAAATTCATGATCCTATCTATAGTGAACACGTTAGGGTAGGTGTCCCAAATATCGCCCCTGTTCCTAATATCGCCTATGTGTGTTTCCAGGATACTACTGTATTTGCACTATGTATGAGTTTATGTGGTTATCGTAAAGGTCTGGGGCTTTGTGAAACGTAGCTTTAGTGGGGAGCTTCCTATCAGTTATAGCAAATACAATATGGCGGCTGAAGCTTTTTGAGGTTGTGAAGAACATATTTTTGGTCTCCAATCACTCCCGGGAATGACCAGGTAAATGTTTCCAAATCATAATTTCGAGTAGATCACTTGAAAGTGAATTAAATTAGGATTCTAAAGGTGTTATTGATTTCGGAATAAAGCTGTGTTTATTAAAGAATGTTTCTTATATATTTCTTATTACGTATTTTAAACAATGTTTTCATTAAAAATATTTCGTTTTAAAACATAATTGCATATGTGATCAGGAAAATTCTAATTGATATGTGAAAACCATTGTTTTGTGTTGTATCCTGAACACCAAAATAGTAGTTTCTGTAATAATGTATTTCTGTCTTCGGTTATTTAAGTTCCAACTACAACTAAAAACTAAATTTGTCGAACTAAATTAGTTATTGTCTGTCCGTCACTTGAAAGTAGTATAAATTAAATGACTTTGTGGGAGAAACAATGGGCTATCATGTTAGTTTTTGTTGACTGACGTCATTAACAACTATTGACCCTGTAGTTTGTATTCCATAAACAAAACACGGGACATTTTAGCGTTCCGGGAAACGTTTTTGGGGACACCGGGACAGAACTCTGAGAAAGGGACGATCCCGTATTTTATGGGATGTATACGACTCCTACCCTGGGGCCCCTAAACTGCTCTTCCTGCCCCCGGGGGGGGGGGGGGACAGTCCGACACTGCATGTTTCAACCCTGTGTTATTTTACAATCCTGCTTAAAACATTCCACACGTTATGAATAAACGTTGGTTGATTTTACCTTATAGAGTGGAGGGGGCAAGAGTACGTGGGGGGCAAGAATACGATTCCCTAAAAACAAGGGAAAATATTCGCGTATGGCAACACTGCGTCACCTGGTGTTTGATGTGTATGGTGTCTAGAAATTAAACAAGTTTGAGTTTTCTGCGGGAAACTACAAGCTATCTAGGTAAGTATTTATATTTTTCTAATAGTTTGATATAATATTGGGACATAAATACTTAAGGAATAACTCACACAATTTTTTAACAATTTCAAAGCACTATATAGCGTTAATTTTTAACATATCCATTGTTTGATAGAGTGGAGTAAGTTGACTTTCTTCAACCAGTTGGCTGTACATCATCACGGGAAAATCCATTGTGTAGTGAGGGGGTAGGGGTACGCAGATAGAGACAGGGCAAGGATACGCGTGCGTACTCTTGCCCCTTGTTTTGTTATCGAAAAAATAGTCGAATTTGATTTAGAGCTAACAATCAAAAAATGATGTAGATTCCGTTGTAATAGACAGTGACGGTGAGCGTTACGGAAACTGGTCCCGATATGTATAACGTTAAGAATTCTGATATTTTCTTAAGTACAAGGAGCAAATAATTACTAAATGCCATTCCTCACATCACAAACTAATTTAATTTACTATTTCTAAAGCAAACTTATGTAACTTTACTTAACCTGAAGAGAGTAACATGTATGAAGGACCCGTTAACGTAACGCTTTATGGCAGGGATATTGGGCAAATCTGGGATAGCATCTGGTGAGCAATCGTAACGCCCCAGTCGCGGCAGTAATGCACCACATAATGTAAAATTAATACATTTATAGGTGTATTATTACCGCGACAGATGCCTACGATTTCTCACCAGATGATCTCCCAAACTTCCATTTAGAAGGTTTCTTTTACAATGTAAAATGAAGCTACGAATTAAATTTCTGCTTTTTTTTTTCGAATCATGGTGCGCACGTATCAGAGGAAAACAAACAGGCGACTTCTTACAGAACAGGAGTTCAGAGAAGTAAGGGAGAGATTGGAGCATGGGGAGAGCAAGAAGACCGTGGCTGCAATGTTCGGTGGCCACGAGGCAATACTCAGGAAACGACTCAAGAAGGTACAATTTCATTTTAATTACATGTGGTATTGATTAATGGTTTTGTCCATTTATTTGTATTTTCATAAAATTTACAAACAAAAAATTTCGTTACAAAAAATGATTTGTCCTCTTTTTTCTTAAATGTCAATAATCTTCAATAATAAAATATCTATTATTGCGAAGTTTGGTATAGGGTCCTATAAAGATATAAAAAGCTAACCTAACATTTGAAAATACGTAGTTGCATCAAGGGTTGACCGAGAAATGTTCAAGTTACCCTCGTAGTTGACAAACATTATTTAGTAGAAGAAACTTTTGAAATTTGTATTAAATTCTAAGCGGAAGTTGAAAAATATGTTTTTATAAAAGAGCCTAAATATTGATTGTATGATTTTTTGTATCCCATGCATTGTGATCACTGATATAAAGATGATTAATGATCTTTCTTTCCCTTGTTTCTTTTCAGGGAGAACCTGCTGTGTCTTTGGACACAATGAAGCCAGTGTTTTCTGAAGAAATGGAGAACGAATTAGTGTAATATATCACATTACTGGATCACCTCTTCTATGGATTAACTTTAAAAGATCTAGGAAGAGTGGCGTACGATTTTGCTAAACGTAGGCGGTTCCTCATCCCTTTATCCATATGAATCGAATGACAAGAAGATATTGGTCAGTCTTTCGCAGACATCCAACTATTGCTTTGAGACAGCCTTCAAAGACTGGTCTGGGAAGAGCTCGTGGTTTTAGCAAGCCACAAGTTGAACGTTTTTTAATTGTCTACAAGATCTTATAAGAGAAAACTGTTTTCCCCCACAGGATATCTACAATGTAGACGAAACTGGTCTAAATCCGGTTCCTCATAAAGTTCCAAAAGTGCTGTCAACTAAAGGAAAATCGTGTCTGGTGATCGTGGAGTTAACATCACAGCTGTTTCCTGCGTGAGTGCATCTGGTTCTTTCATTCCACCTGCGCTGATATTTCCCAGAAAACGAATTAAGCAAGACTTACTCGATGGAGCGCCGCCTGGTTCTGTGGGAATGATATCTGATTCTGGTTTCATCAACTCACAGGTTTTAGTAGAATGGCTGCATCATTTCCACCAACAACCGGTCACGAAAAAAGTATTGTTGCTTCTGAACAATCAGTCCTCTCATATTTCAATCGAGGCGATTGATCATTGATTTCTGTAGGGAAAATGGGATTGTGATGTTGAGTTTACCGCCCCAAACCAGCCATAAGTTGCAACCATTAGATCGCTCCTTTTTTGGCCCACTCAAATCCTGGTATTCCACAGCGTGTGAAACCATCCACCCCGCCCAATTACACAATTCCAAGTTGCAACTTTATCACTGAGGCTTACTACAAAGGTGCAACCGTTGGTGATGCAGTGTCTGGCTTTCAAGAATGTGGGATTGTCCCACTGAACCAACTGGGATGTTCACTGAAGAAGATTTTCTTCCTTCTACTGTGGATCTAGCAAATGTAGAAACCAGCTCTGAAGACAAATTTCTGAAGCAACGAGTCAAGCACAAGACCCAGAGCCCAAAATCTTTCATCAGAGGATGCACTGGAAGTAAGCAGGAGACCATGCGGATCGTCCACATCAAACACTTCTTTGTCGATTGTTCATCCACCTCCAACTGCCACCATGTCTTCAACCAGAAATCTGGATCTTCACCGGCAGTAAGCAGGAGTCCATGCGGACCGTCCACAGCAAACACATCTCTGCCGCTCGTGGTCCTCCGTCTGCCACCAAGCCCTCAACCAGTAAATCTCGATCATCTCGAGGTCAATCAGAAATTCTTACATCCTCTCCTTTCAAACAGAGCTTACTTCTCAATCGGCGCCCTTCAAATGGCAGAGGCAAACGTCAACTTGCACCAAGTAAACTAGAACCGAGGACAACTCCTCAGGTCAGTGACAAATTAGTGCTCGAGTGTCCTTTATGCAATATTATCTACAGTGATCCCCCAACAGAAGACTAAATCCAGTGTGCAAGATGCAATGAATGGTGGCATGAACAATGCACATCATATGAAGGAGTGGTCACATCTTCATCTGTGACAATTGTTAATGCTCCTATGGGTGCGTATTCTTGCCTCTTTGATTTCGTACTCTTGCCCCAGGGGCAAGAGTACGAATTTGAACATTTTCATTTTACGAGTTCTAGGTCTTCCAAGGACAGAGGTATATAAAAGTTGAGTTCACATTTCGCAAAGCAAAGTTCAAGTTTTCTGTTGCATGTAAAAGATTTCCGATGTAATTATTTTTTACCAAAATATATAAGTTTATTTGAAATTTGCGTACTGTTGCCCCCCTTTCCTCTACAGGCGAAAATTCTAGTTTTTTACACGAATTCAGCAAAACCACTAGATCAAAAATAATATTTTTATAAAACGTACTTCAGAAAATACTAAGCTTAAAATGCCTACAGTGCCTTTTTCTTCCACTCACGAACTAACAGCTACACATATGAAGCTTCTTATTCATGAAATGACAGATGTCATGGGCCATGTTACCACAATCGAAACAAGAATAAATATTTCTTAAAAGAGAAAGTATAAGTTTTCAAGGAACAGCAGCTTCCCCTATTTCTTAGTGTCCTTTAAGATGACGCTTGATTTTCTTATATATAATGCTAATAAGTTATTTTTATATACCATTTTGATCATCCTCATTAATTAGATTATATCTATCATATGTGATTAGATAAGAATAATAGAAAAACATTTATAGGAGTTGATTACTTTATTGATTTATTAGGTGTTATATGGAAGACTTTTTATATGAATTGATTTACTTTACATTACAGAACTGAAAATCTTCATGTCCGAACCTTCTTTGTACTACTGACAAGAAGAAATTAGTTGATAAAATAAAACACAATTGATCAGAAGAAACACAGCTAATAAAAAGAAAGAGTTGCAAGGAGAAGCGAGTAATATGAAGCCAAGTATAATAATAACAAAGTCTGTGGAGTATTCCAGAAAACTTGTTTCCGCTTGAACATAATTTAATGCCAGTTGGAAGTGAATTCCAAGCAATCTCTGTTACAATCTATCATTTATTAATTTGGGGAATAACCGAATCATTATCAGTAGTAGAGAGAATTTTTTAGGCAATCGGAATTATAGTTCAGAACGGAGCGGGGAGGATACAGTAAAAAAATACTTTGAATATATTTTGTCAAAATACATGTGCTTTATTTTTTGATTGTATTGAGGACTTTTTAAACTTGTAATCAAATTGATGAGAATGATTGTGAGTTTAAAAGTGCTCTTCAATTTATCGAAGACAAAAGTTGACATGTTACGTAGTTTTTGTAGTCATCAAGAGGATAGAAACACAACATTTTATATGCGTTTTGTTCTTCCTAAAATATTTGGTGGAAGGCTATTGAAGTGAATAGTTTCTGTGTTTTGGTCCTTTTCAGTGCAGCGTGATGTTGAGTTGTGAAAGTGATAACTTGCTTTTATCTTTCGTATTGAGCGACAATATGTTACTTCCTGTGGTAACCATAACATAGTAACCGGTATTATTGAATTGTTGATGAAGGGAAAGCTGTGTCAGCGCTAGCGATTAGAAACACAATACGCATTGCTAGAATAACCACAATTTTAACTAATATTATGTGATACGGACGTCATACTGTGGTAGCACTGGTTTATTGTTAAAATGCTCTCAATTGGTTTGAATAGTAAAGCTAAAATCTTTAGGTTTGGCTTCAGTTTTAGACTTCTTGTTCCATCACATATCCCTTTCTGTACAATGTTAACTTTTAAGAATAATTCTCACATATGCTTTCAGTGTAATATAACTGTGTCATTATTGTAACATAAAAACAAGAAATATTGACACCGCTGTTTAACTATACCATTATTGAACTCACAACATAAGCTTATTTTAGAGTGTATGTATTGCTCATGTGATAGCAAAATACGATGAATTGAAATCCATGATACCGTGACATTGTTTAAAAGTGCTTTATATCTAATTATAAACACTTTAGGAAGAATACTACATGATAACAGGGATGACTGATTGTAAAAATATCTGTAAAATATTTCCATGATCCAAATTTGCTCGTTAACTTGTAAGCAGCCTCGTTATACTAGAGAAAAAGTTTTGACTGACACACAGACAGTGTTTCAACGTCTTCAGGCCAGCTCCATTGATGCAAATGAGGAAACTGTTGGAAAATAGAACGTATAAGCTGGAGATAAAAAAAAATGTCACAAAAGAGCTTCACCGGCTGCTTGTGAATTTCCATAAATAAGCAGTGGAATTTTGTGTTTGTTTTCATTTTTGGGAACAGTACGTCAATAGCACACACACACACACACAGGAGAAAACGTTGAATTTTCATTGATTACACGGTTGAATGTCTGCCATTTTAACATTTCCTTTTGCCAAGAATTGCACTATGTTCAATGGTAGATAGCACTTTGATATCATCTCCGCCATCTTGGTTATGTTGCTTTCTATTGATTTACTTAGAAATAGTATACCTTAAGTTGTGTCTCCAAGAAGTGGAATTTTAAACTTCTGGTTTTACAGCTTTTCGTCGTGTATATTTTAATGCATGTTGTTAATTTCTTGCGCATGCGTACATGTTTATTATACTTATCATTACGGCATTGACAAAGACCGCCATATTTATCTCAACAACAACATAGACAAGTCAAAAGTTACTGAGAACGCACCAACCGTGACATTTTTAATGCGTTCTTGATAATGATGTTGATCAATATAGTAACGTTAATATTTGAATGTGTGAAAGACATTTATGGATTTTTGTATTACAGTATGTTTATTTTATTTTTATATTTGTGTATTTATTGTGCTCAGGGCCGGGAAACCGGGACTGTCGCCCCAAAAGGCTTCTGCCACTAACTGGAAGGAGACCCCTTAATTACTCTTGCTGAGACTTAAGGGAACCGACCGG
>JAGDQP010048265.1:0-14797 GCA_022664845.1 Lepisma saccharinum
GCGTGGTAATATTAAAGAAACGAATCTAATGTTATGTTAATAAAAGCTTGGTAATATTAAAGAAACGAATCTAATGTTATGTTAATAAAAGCTTGGTAATATTAAAGAAACGAATATAATGTTATGTTAATAAAAGTGTGGTAATATTTTAAAATATGAATCTAATGTTCTTGTTAATAAAAGCGTGATAATATTTTAAGAAAACGAACCCAACGTTCTTACGTTAAGAAAACCGTGGTAATATTTTCTTTAAAACAAACGAATCTAACGTTCTTTCGCAAGAATAAAATGATAAAGCCAAGAACTCGGAGAAACATTTATAGACAATAATTACCATAACTTTTGACAATCTTTGTCTCTATCAGTAAGAAAATCCCAGAACATATTGGATGCAAGGGGTCAAGGACAAAGTAATCTATGCGTAATAGTGAAAGAGACCGCCATTCTCTGATCAGGAAGGGAAAATGGCTCTATAGTTCCATCTGCGTCCATTTCAATGGCCTTGGGTTAGTGTTTATGTCAATTGGAACCTGGCCAGGCTTTGCAACTCTTGGACACTTGATGGCCTCAGCGTGGGAAACTGAACAAGCGGACTTCGAAACAAGTGACAAATCAAGGCCGCAATAAAATTCAGAAAAGCAAAGTGGGTGGTGGGTGATTGCATACGAATGGATGGTGAAGGGGGAAATTTGCAATCGGTTAGAGATTTCATTATGCTCAGCCAATACAGCTGCCAGATAACATCAATACATAAAGTGTTCACTGCTGGAGTCTGTTTCCATCAAAGAAGTTAGACATGGGTACGGCAGCACCATGTGCAGCATACAACAGATTACATGTATTACTTTTTCATTCTTAAAAAGTTTTTCTCCTTGAAAAGTACTTTATTTTCACGAGTGGTGATTGCACAGCGCAAGAATTTATAATCAAAAGGACTTGCGATCGAATCCCCATGACAAACGTTTTGGCTGATTTTGCAGTCATACTAGGCGAATATCGGTATGGTACTTCGTGTCAAGGAGATGGACGCTAGTACTCCTGCTTGATAAGCTGACCTCGATAGTAGTATGGACTAGGACACGAGGCCGAAGTTGCGCGTTCAAATTCCACCTGGGGCATGGATTTTTATGGATTTCAATCTTGTATAATCGAGATGAGTCCAAGTCAATACTTACTTTGAAAAATGACAAGTTGATCAAAGTTTTATTATCCTCTTTGACTTGGAGTTGGAGGATGCGAAATTCATGGTTGGACCCTCCTCCACTCTTTCTACTACACATGAAGATTGTTTGTTTGTGATTAAGGAAAATCCCGAATTTCGAAATTTATTTCGAGAAACCCCTAAGTACTGACGAGCATCATTTCACATCTCTGTATGAACACACGAATGATGATGGTGATTATTATTATTAAATCTTCGATGTACTCTTCTATTGTGCTATTTTCTGTTCTGTTTAAATTCAATTTCGTCTGGAGTACGATTTTTAATAGGCATACTAACGTGTTACCGTCTGACATCAATGTATTCGTTTTTTGGTATAATTCTCGGCTATGATTTGAGTTTTCGAAAATCTCCTATTCCGTTATGTTTGTAGAGGAATGTCTGTTTTACTGACAAAGACATTTTTTCCACCATTGCCGAAACTATTGGCGCCACTACATATTCATCACGTATCAACTCGATACCTCAATTTTTACTATATATTTTTTTAAAGAAGAACATCGAAAATTTTTGTATAAATGCGCCACGATTTTGCTGACCAGGTTTCAAAGTTGTGTTTCTGCGCGGAAACTATTTGAGCTGGAAACACCAAAACTTGTGAAAAAGTGCTGGCCGATAGCATTACATGTTTACCAAGTATTAAGTCAATATTTCAATTTTAACTACAATTTTCTATACAAAGCACTCAACATTTTCTTGTCTCAAAACGCCACAAACTGAAACAATTATCCATCTCTATACATTTTCTTTAGATATCAAAATTATATTTATAATGGAGGTATCAAAATATATATGATCATCTTGTAATACGTTTGGTGAACAACAGTTTTAAAATCTTTTGGGCTTGTGAGTCAAAGTTGTGATTGTAGTTCCCGCGGCGACACAAAACATCGAAAGAAGGTCAACAAATTCGTGGCGCTTTTATACATTTTTTTAAAAAAATTCTGGTTAAAATATACAATAAGAATTTAGATATTGACTTGACACTTGGTGAACATGTAGTATAATACTTTCAGGGATGTAATGCTAAATTTTTAAGTGGGTATACGCTTATCTCGTTATAACGAAACCTCTCATTTACTATCCCATATATTTACGTATTTCGTAAATTTTAGGTGGGTATACGGTGGTCTGAAAAATTAAGGTAGGTATGTATACCCTTTGAAATACCTGAAAAAATTGTCTTCGTCAGTAAAATAGACACCTCCCAATGGCTGATGTTTTATTAGTCTACTAACTAGTGGATAAAAAATCAAATCCTCCACTAGGGATGACATTTCGTAAGTCTCCTATTCCGTTATTCTTTACAATTCTCCTCAGGATCGAGGTTCTTTTTCAATCCCTTCTCCCTATTATTAACATAATGAGAGTTCTAGAGTTATATATCTTATTTGCCTTTATATTTATCATTTGTATCATATAAAGATCACTTTTTGTTTCACTGACTACAATACTGTGTTTTCTCTTTTACGAATCGAGTACAACGTTTGTGTCCCTTTCTGTCCTCACAGAGCGGGATTAAGGGGGGAAGGGGTCTAAAGAGGCTGCAGCTCAGGGTCCCTACTAGCTCAGGAGGCCCGTCAAAGGTAAATAAGTTCGTTTTACGAGTACAGGGGTCCAAACAGAAAATCTTTAGCCCAAGACGGGAGTCAATAGCCCAGGGCCCCCAAATTGCTTAATCCAGCATTGTGTGCAAACTTCAAATTGGACACTCCTAGGCCTCTAAGAATAGGAAATTATCTTCCTTTTAAGTGTCTATGCAAAAGAATCCGAATAGTCGAGAAATAACACAACCCTGAAATACTTCAACCAAATAATAGTCAATTTATATACGAGATATATTTTACAACATAATACAGATTCATTCTGTCGATACTAATTTCAAGATATTTTCATGAAAAAGTTAAGGAAAGATCACTTGGCAACGGAAGAGAAAAGACCTTGATAGTTTCGAGGTGTCTGTTTCCAATAAGACCTTGAGACAAGCGACACACAAATCTTCACACCATTTTCACCGCTACGACATAAAAAAACTGCGGAGGCGGACACCACAGAAGGTACATTACACGATTCAAGTTAGCTATAGAGGAAGTATTTATTGGTGTGAAGAAATTTATTGATCACAGCTTGGCTGTGCCACCTGTATATAAGTTGTTGGGTCTGTGGTGTGATTGTAACAACGCACGTATTGGCGAAAACGAACAGCCGTTTCCAATTTACTGAAGTCATTCAATAAAGAAAAATAACATTTTATATTCGACGTATATGTATGTGTGTGTGTGTGTTTTAAGTGATACCAGTTTCAAATTACTAGCTTTGAAATTTGCTAGCTATCACAAGTCTACTTCTCAAACGCCAATGGATCTGTCTGTCTGTCGTTACAGATTATATAAGCAGCAATACATAGACATATAAAGTTAATCAGAGCTCTACTCTGATTGCGAACAAGTGTTTTAAATCGAAAGTAAAACAGTAAATTTCTCGCCTAACTTACGTTCTCTTGAAGGATATATATAACATTCATATATAACATTTTTTAAAAAGTATTTCGAGTAAGGAGTTCGCCAGAATTTACAGTTTGGACGTGTAGGTAGAGTTTTCTAGTATTTATATCGCTTCTTAAGGTTAATGTAAAGTAACGATCTCCAACAAAAAATGGCAGCACTATCTCCGTATATGAATAATTTATTTTTATCGTTGCATGAAATTTCAGCGCTGCTCCTACAAATTCAAGCCTAGAGAGTTCTACTCTAGAAATTGTTATGGATTTCCTTCTCTGAAAGTTTGGACTCTCTAGGCTTTAATGACTAGGAACAGCGTTGCAATTTTGTGCAATAACATAAATATATTAGAGACATATAGAGGTACTGCTGCCATCTATCGTTAAAGATCGCTGCTTTACACTAACCTTAACAACAAAAATTTTAGACCTACAGTTGTGGGTACGTGCTCATTAATTCGGGGGCGGGGTTACATCCTCTCTTTAGGGGAAGGGGGAAATCTGGCAGAATTTCTGGTTTCAAGGGACACAAATACCCTGCCTTTATTTTTTGTCGATTATTCGAAATGCGTTTTTCTTTAATCCGTACATAATTGACAAGAGCTATGAAAGGAACTTGCAGCTTGTGTTAACCCGAGTG
This sequence comes from Lepisma saccharinum, assembly GCA_022664845.1. Lineage (NCBI taxonomy): Eukaryota > Metazoa > Arthropoda > Insecta > Zygentoma > Lepismatidae > Lepisma > Lepisma saccharinum. The sequence continues at coordinate 4,363 of JAGDQP010048265.1, forward strand.
GATTAATAAAATAAACATCTGTTGAACAAAATTCTATCGATAAAAACGTCCATTAATGTTATACGCATCTTCTTTTTTATTCCTAACAATAAAGCCTTACTTAACATTTGTCAAGAACTACTTTTAAATGTAAAATAAAAGGCATAACCATTTATAAAAGCCTCATCTTTTAAGTGTTCTTTGTATTTATCAAAAAGGTAAACAAAAGCAATAAACGGGGTGTATCCCTCAAGCCGTGGTTTTATTTTAAATAAACAAAAGATCCGAGCATATGACCTGAGAGTACAAGAACCTCACTCAACATACTCCATTACATCCAAAAACAAAGACCTTACAAGCACAGAAACGTACAATCTCACAAAACCCCTGACACACTCGTCAGTGACATTCACAGAGAGAATTTGATATTAGAAGAACGCCACAACTCTGTGCATACGTAAACACAAACCCTCTGCTAGTGTTGGCATTGTGTAAACGTACGCAATGGAACATGGGTCCGACATTTCAGTTCATTTCCAGTTTCCTTCTTTTTTTTTCCCCTAGCATAACAAGTAAAAACATGTCTTTTTTATATATAAAAATCAGAGCCTGGTTGATTTAGAACGATAAACCAGAGTAACGAAACTAGATTCAACATTCGATGTAAAATCAAGTGTTATCAAGTTTTACACAAATGTTCATGAACTACAACTCTAATGAAAATATAAAATTACAAATTACCATTAATGATAATTATCTTCGCATTATGATACGTAAGCTATATACGACATTGCACGATGGCATATTGTTAAAGAGATTATTATTATTATTATCTCCCCACAGCGTAACGTTAATAAATTTTCTACTTTTTAAGACTGTAAGTAACAACTATGGGTTCTAAATTTTTTCTACATGTTGTCCTCCCGGTTCCAGGATCCGAAATCCGGGTAATGAGAATCCGGATCCAAGTGCCCATCCCTAATTTATAAATTACGGTAGTTAATTTGTTTTCATCTTTATTTTTTCATGTAGGTAATTAAAAGTTATATCTTTCTGATTTTTGCATGAAAATAAGCGAGTTCCAAGAAGTTTCGCTTCTTCTCGCTAGGGAGCAGCATATGTTTTTTTTTTAAACAAAAAAAAACCTCGAAGTCCCCTACCGTTACATTTCTGAACTCGCTGAGCAATTAAAAAAATTGTGGAGAAGCAGAGAAACCCAATATATATTATTATTATTCACATGTTCATTTCGCACTTACAATCAGTGATGCCAACTCGTAAGACAAATTCCATCTTGTGGGAATCTTTAACATGTATTATTTAAAACAGGGACAATAGAATCTTTCATGTGGAAAAGAGCTATTTATGGGACAGATTGAAGACTTTGAAAGTCTGTTTTGAACACAAGTTTTACGTGTGTGTGTGTGTGGGGGGGGTAACATGCGACTACTATTTGACTGACTACCTCTATTTTCCTTCTCCCTTTTCCTTTGTGTATGAGCCTACTATGAATGATCAGTATCAGACGAGACTACCGCTGTAATAACATGCATACAAAGGGAAGTATTTTGGTGCCATTTTCTTGTTTTGTGGGACATTTTGGGTCAAAATGGGTAAATGTTGGTTTTACACATGAGATTTGTAGGCTTTACATTGACAACACTATTTGCAGTGTAAGAATTAACAACAAACAAAAACAAATTTCCGATTTTAGGTTTTTAATTTTTAAAAAAAACTTTTTAATAAAAAATTCTACATTTGAAAAACAACTAAGAAAAAAGGAACTCTTTTTTTTAACCAGTATACCCCACATTTAACGTTATCTTGTGTGGCTGTTTCCTCGTTTAATTCTTTTTTCGACTTCAGACCTTAATTTTACAATATTCTTGAAATACTTGAAAACAGATACAAGTTTAAAACTGTAAAGACCATAAGTAAAATTTGGTTCAATTCAGCTTTAAAAACCGCTTAGTGCTCAACTTTTGCATCATTTGGTTAGCAACGGACTTATTGTTCCCACGAGAATGCATTAACTCAAGTGTACAACAAATACACCCTAACAAAAGTCCATGAATCGTGACGCTTCGAATGGTTTCCTCAGTCCTGATCCCCACTCCTCCCCATCACTTGTCTCTCCTTTTCCACTGTTTTTTAAACTCAAATATGGATCTTTTACATTCATTACTGCTAATGTATTCACGTAGCTGAACCCCTCTCCTAAACAATAAAATTAAGACGGTCATAGACGTGAATTGGCAATTTTACTTGTGAGGCATAACTTCCGCACACGCTTATTACAAATTCAGAGGCAAAACGTTTGTGGTGGACACAATTGGCAAAACTAACTGCTTACAAAGCGCATAGAGAGCAAAACTGCCGCTACCGCTATATATTGATGCTTTATCACCGCATAAACTTGTATGGACGGATGAGGGAGGAAGAAAATAGAGAAGAGGAGGGGGAGGAAACGCTCAAAATGCGTCCCACACGTGCAATTCTCATTGTTTAATTCTATCTCCGCTATTTATCTCCAGTAAACTGCATCTCGTTTTAGGGCTGAGTTCACACATTCACAAAAGTGATGTATTCTAACTCATATGTGGAAGAACAGCAAACCAAACGCTGAAGTGTTGGTTCTTCAATTAATGGTCTTTTGGCGTTCTGAAATATGATGCTCTAGCACATGACATTCTTTATAACTTTGGCTATGTATAACACCATGTATCTATGCTTGCGGAGTTAATGAAAGACTACTGAAACATACACACAAGCGACGAGCAACATTGGATGATAATTAAAAAAAAAAAGAAAATATTCATTTATCACTTACCGTTCAGTTGTTTTAAATCTGATCTCTCAGTTCGAAGTGGTTTTCTGTAAATAAGTGGATCGGTTCCTGAAAAGTCAGCCACTGTAGCAGTGTAGAGTTCACCATCTGCAAAGAGGAAACAAAATCAATATTATATTTGTTCCAACAAATTTAATAGTGATGATTTAAACAAGTACTGTTAACAATAAAAAAAATCGTAACATAGTCAAATTTAACACTGATGGTTTAAACAAGTTTTGTCAGTAGTAAGAAAACTGCAACATAGTCGAATTTAATACTGATGACTTTAACAAGTTCTATTAGCAATAAAAATAATGTAACATAGACGAATTTAACACCAGCTGACTTATAAAACAAGTACTGCTAGCAATAAAAACTATAACATCGACGAAGTCAACATTGATGGCTTAAATAAGTTATGTTAGCAATAAATAAAAGCTGTAATATAGTCTAGCTTATCACTGATGGCTTAAACAAGTTCTGTTAGCAATAAATAAAAGCTGTAATATAGTCTAGCTTAACACTGACGGTTTAAACAAGTTCTGTTAGCAATAAGAAAACCGTAACATCGTCGAATTGAATATTTATGATTTAAACAAATACTGTTACCAATAAAAACTAACACATAGCAACTGATATTCTTAATGGCAACTACCAAGCCGCCGTAGCACAGTAGTAGAGCGTTGGCGTAATATTCGGGAGGTTGTGAGTTCGATCCCAGCGGCCGACCACCCTGACTGAGGTTTTTCCAGGGGGGTTCCTGTCATAGCACCTTCAACATGGCCCCTGGCCGATACCTTCCCGAAGCCTTTCCTCTTCCCTATCCCGGCCTGAGCCTTAGATGCCTGAAGGCCATAAACAAAATTCAATTCTTTAATGGTAATTAAATAAAATCAACAGTAATTGGCTTTACAAGTGATATCCCTCTTTTGTTCTTCATTTAACCTTTCTCGTCTAAACTTCGATTTTCCCGTCTGGTATTTATTAGTTACTGGAAAACAGGAACGTTATTTGAGTGTTGAAGTGAGAATAAGATATGTATTTTATAAACTTTAGGCCTCGAAATTAAACAAACCGCTTTCTCTAAAGTTCCAATCACGAACATATTGGGCACACTGTTATTGGATGTAATTCATTTTTTATCCCTTTTCACAGTAAAAGTTGTAGCAACTACTTTTATCCATAAATTTCTTCGTTTATCCACGAGATTATTATAAATAAAATTACGAGTGTTTGGCCAAGGATTTTGGATTTGCTTTTCTCTCCGAAAATATTACCCAGAAGGTCTAATCGACTTTTCCGTATGTCACCACCGAAATAAGAAGTTATGCGAACCAGAACTGCGAAAAGCAAGGGTTGGCTGCTCTAGCCACAGCTCTGTATTTATGGGATAACTGTATGGAAAGAAAGGGGTTTTTTTACTCCCGTTTCCCTCGCGGTGGGATTTAAACTGTAGAAAAATGGCTCCATTTTCTGTTCGATGAAGAAAAAAAAAGACAAAAAAAAAATGGTTGGTTATTCGACGAAGTTAAGGTTCTCGAAACGAAAGGAAATCACAGCCTTGTGACCAAAAACTTGACCATTTCGAAGGTTATCCATCTATCTCACCAATTCGAGCAGCTGGTGCGGAAATACCAAAAAGGAAAAGAGAAAATGTGTTTTTTTTGGGGGAGGGGAGGGGGAATAGGGGGTCCAGAAGAAAGAAAAATCCAACTGCAACGATCTCGTTTTCTGTTTTTCTCCTAAAGGCGATCCTTTTGCTCCATTTCCGGGAGATTGAAGATTGCCGGAAGCGAAATAAACTACCTTATTTCTTACTCCTTGTACTTTGATGTGTTCTCATATTCACGCCTGTATAGCTCCAGAGATCTATTTTTTTTATATTTACTATTATTTCCTGAATGACCTTATCGTCAACGGAATATATATGGTATTTACTAGTGCGCTTGTCATCGAGTTAAAGTAGCATTCTTCAACAATGTCCCTCCATCAATAATGACTTTCTATCTCCCCCTATCCCTATTTCTTTTGTTTGTTTGATTTGTTATTGTTTCGCGGCTGAATACGCTTCACTGTGCAATAATGTTGACAAACAAGCTTACTGCTCTGTGGTGAAAGTAACGGGCTGCAGAGACCGAAGAAAAGATACACCAAAGAGAAATGGTGCAGGAGTGAAGTAAGGAAATTTGTGAAGGAAATCTAAGATGTTAAGATTACATTACAGTTGAAGCTGAAAGGGGTATTTCCTTACACAGTAAAGAGCTTATTTGTATCTGGATATATTAAGGACAGTACGAGAAGCTTCAAAGGGACCAAGCTGTTTCTCTTTTATAATTTTCACATTCTAGAAGTATTGAAAAAAAAAATCATTATAGAACATTTAAAACGTTTACTCAAAGTCTTTACTCACTACGTTTGTCTCGGTTATATTCAAGAGGAGTGTTATAATCTGCCTTAAATCAAAAGGGTGAAAGGTAGCACTCCTGTGTTCTTCCAGTAGTAATCAAACTTGGTTTTATCTGTCCTCATTAACTCATTCAAATATAGATTCTAAAGTGGTTCGAAACTTCCAAAGCTTCAATTTTCGGACTTTACAGTATCTACGGCGCAGACCTGTTTTGAGTAGCTCTGTAACTGGTGCAAGAATACATGCACACAGCGTTATTCCAATTGTGAAGTACTACATTGAGTAACGACGTTCAGAATTCCAGTAAATGTCATATGAACAACTGAGATCATGCTTAGCAAAGTGATCATTACTCACAGTTTCGTTGCAAGAAGTTCCGGGATCGATTTCGAGTGTGGGTTTCCAAATTCGGTGTTTACCCATGATGAGGAGCTACTTAAATTAAGAAGCAGTAGGCTCCATACTCGAAATCCTATACATTCTGTAGCGCAATAGAGTTTAATATTATTAACACGGAGAACGACACAAGTCCCCCGACTTTACTGATCTGTAGACAGCAATGTAGTTGAAAGCAACGTCCAAATATCAGAAGTGGACAATGAGAAATTTTTAACAGAACCAAACCACAGAAATGCTGAGAAACGATGCCTGAGACGAGTGAAGATCTTCAGTTGTACTTCTTGTGCTACTGTCAAGAATATCCACTGAAGTGGGAAACTACACTGGGTAGCAGAATAATAAGTGAGAGACGACCTGAACGATAAGCACTTACAATGTTCATCGTTGCCTCATCTTCCTACTCAACCGCCACTTACAAAATCTCTAGACATTACTAGAAGTTTATTGGGCTACACATGTTTATCTTTGTAGCGTAGATCTTCATCATCATCAATGTCTCTTTTTTTTCTTCAACAAAAAGGATCCACTCTGCATATATTGTTGTTCTTCACCTGACAAAGTTCCAGACGCTAGTTCATCAAGAATTTAGTGATTTTATGTTTATTTTATTTTCACGAATAATTCCACTCATGAAAAATACAGCGTAAGAAGGAAAACAATACACTCGACTGCTCGTTGTATGTGTATTTCTCTCTCTCTCTCTCTCTCTCTCTAAAAACAAAAGTTGTTTCCTTCTTTTTATTAGTTAAATGTCAGATTGAATTGTCATTATCTGTTAGATAACAGAAAACTTTTCTGCTTCATTCGCGTTTCTTCTTAACAACCTTCGTTGCTGTATTGATATTTTGTTTCACTGCTTTTCGGTAAAAAGTGAAAGAAAAGGTTAGCTTCTCCTTAAAAAAGGATCACAAAATTGACACACGCTTTAATGCTGAGATAGCACCAAAAACGTCTATTGTTTCTGGATACAAAAATTGCCTCATCAGTCGCTTAACAAAAATTGCCTGTTCTTCAGTGCATCTCAGAAATTGAACAGGAGATTATAGACACACTAAGATAATTTGCGCATGTGCAATATATGTATAAGACGTCTGATTAATTACGTCATGCGCAGATCCTTCCTGTGATCTAATTCGCGCATGCGAAACATATGAACAGTGTGCCAGAGTGATGACGTCATGCGCGCATCTTTTCTGTGATTTAAGACAAACTATCTCGCGCATGCGCAGCATGTGTTTCAAGACAATATGCAGTGTGAATAGAGTGCCGAGTGATGACGTCAAGAGCGGACCCTTGTAGCGAAGAATTCGAGATCACTTTCCAAACAATATCGGTTTCTAATGGAATGTAAAAGCACGAATGTTTAAAGTGTTAGAACTATTAAACAGCTGAATCTATAGTACTTTCCAGAAAGGAAAAGGTCTTTCAATCCAAGTTTATCCTTCTCCACCCACCTTGAAATTCATATCATTTTCGGTCTTGGTGTGGATTTTTTATTATAATACTTTCTCTTCTTTATCCTTCAGGAATAAATTCAACTGCATGCTAATATTAAGTTTCGTTTCCTCGTAGTATACTAAATCCAACAAACCTCTTTTCCAGACTACTTATCAAGTACTTCATATTACTTAAATTTAGAAATCAACTTCAATATTTTTTTTCAGGTTCACATTTCAAAGGCTTCCAATTTTCGTTGAACGCTCCTTCGTAGAATCCATGTTCCTTCAAGTCCCCATACAAAAAATTTAATTAATCTTTCTTGCAACTCTTTCTTTATTGGTGAACATAACAGAATGTCCTTTGTGAATGTCTCTTTCGTCAGTATTATTTTTGTCCTTTTCAGAATTTATGTCCTTATTTAGAATCCTTCTCAGACACTTAAAGTTGGTTAACTGTTCTACCTTTTCGTCTCAATTCTGCTATGCTCGGTAGTTTCTTCTGATCCACTCTTTTCTATTCTTATTTCACGCTCTCCATAGCTTCTTTTTTTATTCCCTTAGGCTCTTCCTATTGCTTGGTTTTCTATCTCTGCACAAACTACGAGATCATCTGCAAATCTAATACATCTTATTTTACTTCCTCGAAAGCGTGACGAATCTATCGATATGAACTCTTTTAAGAACTTCTTAATATGTTTTAAATAAAGTGCTTGAAATTTAGTATCCTTTGCCCCTTCTCTACTAATGTCACTTGTTCTTCACCAAAAATTTCTCCCATTTACTGTCTCATTCTTCATGTGGTCACAAATAGTTCAAAATGTTGAAACTACAATTCTGACAAGGAGACCGTCAGTGATATCATATCGAAACCTACCCTGAAATGTTACTAGGAGTATCTACGTCCTATAGAGAGGTAATATACAAGAAATTAGCTGTCTATATGAACTGCAAGATGTTTGCAGTATTAACATATTGCCTAGGTATTACCTGCCTATATTTTATGATTCAATCAAGAGGAGTCATTTTCGTCCTGGAATAAACACATCAGAAATTTTCTTTTTGTAAAAAGTTAAAATTATATGGATTTTACAAAAACTTTTAATTTGGGGGGCTATAGATCCCCTAAATACGTCCCTGGCGAGGAGTGCTCCGGTGTGGAAGGTGACGCTACATCTCGGTAATGTTTCTTTCCAGGAGAAAAGAGAAGTAGAAGTGACTTCTGTTGATTGAATCGAATCATAAAAAGTACACTTTTTGTACACTTCGACCAAAATTCCAGCCCTGTAGTTAATATAGATAGCTATTTTTTGTATTCTATTGCCTCTCTATAGGACGTTGATTTCCCTGGGGGAAATAAAATCAGGGTATGTTTCAATATGATCTCATGAATGGTCTCCTTGTGAGCTACAGAGCATCTTTGGCTACAGGCCACCTTCAATTTTGTGTCGCAAGGAGGGGAGAACAGCGTCCTGACACTGAAAAATCTCTCGATAGACGTCAGTAAGGCTCTAACCTGGATGTTTTCTAATAGATCGGAATGTCTATTAGAATGTTAGGATGTTAGGATTGTCCTTAGGATGTTAGGATTGTCTTCAGCCGATAGAACCCAACGACAAATAATCATCGGTTCACCTTGCCCAAAGACCTTAATGTCACAAACCTTGCTCAAAGAACACTCATTGTCATTATCCTTTAGAGAAGTTCTTCGCACGGTTCAATTCCTAGCCAACTTCCTTCAAAACTGCCGTTACAGTCTCCAGGTTGATACCATCGAACACTTTCTCCAAATCGATTAGCGAAAAGCTTAAAATACTATTTTTGTCACTAATGGACAGTTAAGTCTAAAACGTTCATATGAACCATGCTTACGATATTCCTCAAATTTTCGTTAATGGATACATAAGACAAATGTCATACAAGAAAACAAAAACATTCCTGATCTCACAAATAGTCCAAGAAGGAAGAAAAGGGACAAAGATCCTTTTCCAAAAACAAATAACTCTTTGTAGACGAAAAAAAAAGAAAGAAAAAAGTTAATATGTCTTCGAATTTCAAATTTGCTTTCAAAAATTCCTTGTTAAAAGTAGTTGTAATCTTGACGTCGAATGATTTTTCTGGACTTTTCTTTCTCTCCTTGTGTTTTATTACTTTTCTCCTGATATTTCCACAGAAAAAGAAAAATACATTTGCTATCCACTGAACCAGAAAAACATCCTCCCTCACATTACCCACCCTACCCTATCTTACACTTATATATATGTGTGTGTGCCATTTCTCTCTTTCCGTCAATGTTTTTTTTCGTCAAGCTCTTTTCGTTGAAAAGAATCCCGTCCCCACATTTGTAACCTTCGCATAACATAGATGTCAGCCAGGACTATTTCTCCATGCTTTCATTTTTCGCTACTGCTTTTGTTTGGACAGACAGGAATCGTCTAAGTTAATGGGACGCAGAAGACGCGCGTTGATGGTGGCAATTTCTGGAAACAAACACCAGGCTCTGACTCCGAAAATTATTTCCGAAACGTTCTTTACTTTGAATCCTCTTTTTTTTAGTTTTCTTTCCTTCCTTTTTTTGGTTTTCTTTCTTTCGTTCGGAAAAATGGGGAAGAAAGCTTCATCATTCCTCGTCAGAGGAAAAACAAACAAACAAGTAACCTTTAAAAGACAAGTAAGTAAGTACCAGTAATAAAAACAAGCAGCTAGAGAGTCATGAGAAAAATAAGGTTTAAGTCCGTTGATAATGACGGCCTATGTAGAAGAGAATAGTTACGACCCAATAGATGTCTCCACTTTTACGACTCTCGTCTTTCACTACAGTTTACTTGCTCTTTTCTTCTTTTTTCTTCTTCGTCTCTTCACCTTTTCCATTCCTACTATTTTAAATCCATTTTCCTTCCTTGCGAAAATTTGTTTCTTATGTCCTTCATCAATTCCTTTTCGTCTTCATCTTCGTAAAACAACTTCATTTTTATGTGCACTTTCTGTTAAAAGCTGATTTGTCTGGTAAACCAAAAAACTTCTGTTTTGAATATCATTAAACCAGTCTTCTCTCTATTCTGGACAAAACCTTTGTTGATGACTAAGCACTTCTAACTTGTTATAGGTCTATTTCGTACTCACATGTGTTCCATATTTGTTAAACCCTGAATATACTTAAAAATATATATTTGTCACTAAAACATTAGCGCACAGTCTGATCCTGAGAAGGAAAGTGCAGCCAGCTCTGCCGATGTACGTATATAACTGAAACGAATTTTCTTGTGTTAAAGATTTTATTTCATCTTACCATTCGTGATAATGAAAAGTAATAACCTAACCCGCCTTCGCTCACTCGGCCTTCGCTCACTCGGTCCGTGAAACATATAAAAATATTGAAAATGA
>JAGDQP010048267.1:0-14797 GCA_022664845.1 Lepisma saccharinum
ATGTGCCAAAATTCGAAATAAGCTTCTTTACACTGAGTATAAAAGTGATCGACATTTATTGTTCTGTTATATTTAAATACAGGAGCAAGTCAAATAAAGCTTTCTCTTTGTTGCGGAGAAAAACAGGAGACAAAATAATAACAGCTATTCTGAAATTCTGTCTACCCAAATATCGAGCAATTTGAATATTTAGAATTGCTCGAAAAAGTACACTGTTTGGGATATACATTTACGAAATTTTGTAAATATAAATTCGCCCATCTCAAGTAACTTATCTTTTTTGTCTTGCCTTTTAATGAACACGTATTCCCATACATAATTGTCCTCGAAACTAAAGATTCCTAGAAATCTGTTTTAAAGATTGAAAGCATTCCTCCACCCTCATTTATTCTATCTACTCTTCTCCGTTCGGAAATATCGCCCAAGGGTGAGGCATTAAAGGATTAACCAGCAGGAGAAAAGATAAAGAAAGTATCTTTAGTTTAGAAGACTACTGTACATTATTTCAGGTATCGCACAATGATATAAAACAAATTATAACTATGAAAAATAGCAGAAAATTATTTTATACTTGTTCATACTGACACAAATATATATGACCAGACTAAACACTTCGTTTTGCTTATTTCTTTTAAGTACAAATAATTATTTATCAGCATAGGCGGTTCCAGGACAAGGAAGTACATACATTCTGAGATTCAACACTCGAACGTAGTTCTGGCTGCAGGTTCCATCCTATATATCATTTCTGCTGAAACAAGATAATTCAGTTTACAGCATGATTAGAGACGCGCTACGATGCATGAAGTTCCTCTCTGCTTTCTTACTTCTCCAATGTTTTGCATAAATATTGTAAGAAAAGAACACTGCCTATTTATTTCTATACCGTATTTACCCGAAAGACACACCACAACAAAAAGTCCTGGATACAAACAGATCTTGAATGTGCGTTTCCCGTTGCTTTCAAATATAGACTTGGGGAGAATGAAGGAGATACAAAATTAAGTATGCAGAGTATATAGGGCCAATTTTCCCGATTTCCCATGACCTTTCGGAGTATTTTACCTTGATCACTGACACTCTGGTATTAGGAAATCAATAAACTTCCTTTTAGAATGGTGTGGCCTGCACCACTCTTCACAGCCGTCTAAAACACTCGTTTTCAAATGGTTCTCAATGAACACTACACACAAAAGAACAATGTTCTTTGTAACACAACTAGATACATTTAGACTGGCAGCATTTTTTATTATTATTATTGTTATTTTCACTTGTCTAATAGGAATGACAATGGCTCAGTGTATCGGCACAGGAAAGTACAATTCTTACGCACGTAAACGGTCCTGTGGGACTTACAATTATTGAACAGAGAATAATTACAAATTAGTCGAACTAGTTCAAAATACAATAGAAACAGTATTTTTAGCCTTGGTTTGTCTCTAACCTTTATAATAAATTAATTTTTAAGACAAATTTTCCCCCATTTTCATGAAAATCTGGAACAAATGTCGCCGATCTCCATAAAAATAGCATGAAAAGCGTAATCATTTATAGTACATAATATCGAATTGAAAGAACAAAATCTTCTGGCTTTCCCACACATTTTTCATCGACTGTTGCAACGCTGGTAGGTCAGAGAAATGCAATAATGGAAATGAAAGAAGAAAAAGGTGGGAATGAAACTGGTTAAGACACTGTTTACGCAGAAAATGCATACTAAAAAGAACAATTGGACGTAGTTAAGTAACGAAATAGCATCATCGTTTTACATTACTCAAGTGGAAATATCTGCATTATTTCTACTAGGTGGCCAGCTACTTGATTCCTTCCTGCATAAGTTTTCGTAATGCTTCCTTTTGTTGGTCAGCGTGGACGCCTTCCGGCAAAAGGATGAAACAGATAGCCAGATGAACCTTTAATCTGGTGAAAGTGAGGAAGACTAGAAATCTTAGCATGGCTGCCAACAGGTCTATTTGAGAAAAACTGCTTAATTTAATTGTAAGAATTTCAAGACTTGGAAAGACCCTTCGTGGAAAGATGGATGAGTGAAGTTTCCACTTACAAAAGAGACGCATTTAAATTATAGTACTTTAGAAAGAGTTTACGTCAAGGAAAACTAAGATGCTCAGCGTCAGGAAAAAGTCATTAAATTTCGCTTTAATATTAGGGGCGTTTGGAAATGATTTGGACTGGTCCTGTAGTTCTCATATACCGGACGTGTGAACGACGCGCCAAACATGTGCCAATAGGCTTGTCCTAGTGCAACAGTCTACCAGTGGGTGGCAGGTGCTAGCGTTCTGAACGTCTGAGAAACTTTCCAAGCAGAGGTGTGTGAGCCGGCGGACAAGTAACGACAAATGTACATGGAGGCACATTCACATGGTCCAAGTAAACACTATGGTTCCTATGGAAGGAGGAAGTTCCAGCAACGGAAATTCATCTCCAGCTAGTGGTCGTGTGTAGTGAGTGCGTACCGGCACGAAGCATTGTGCTTGTGTCATACCATAGATCTCATAATAAGATATCTTATTATGAGATCTATGGTCAGACTATGTACAGAGTTCTTGCATGTTAAGATCGAAATGAATAATGTGCAGCGTTTATCGTTCCAGATCCGTTTGCTGTTCAAATTCACCAACCAGATTCGACGGTTTGTATTGCAGCGGAAGTTCACGATGACACTAGACGATCACTGCTGACGCCTTTCTTCCCACTTTTCAAGCCTTGCACCTAGTTAAACATAGTGCTTACACACTAGCCGACCATTTTCCGTTGCCAGAATACCTTCCTGGTGGTAATGCCGAACCTAGATATGCCATTAATTTAGAATAAACATTTAATTTATTCTATTATTCTAGTGATGAACATAGTGCAATTTATAGACTAATTTCTTTCTTCCCATTGAACATTTCATATTCCACAATTAACATTTTGATCTTAGAAAAATGACTTAGATTCAATATCTTACAAAAAGAAGATTTATAACGAATGGAGGCGAATTTTTCGGGTAAATACCATAACAAAATCACATACATCTGTGACTCAGAACAGGTATGACATGATTTACTGACTATGCTAAACATACTATCGTTCCAATATTTCTGTAATAAATTACAAACTAAACGCAGAATGAAATAACATGTAACATGAAAATATATATATCTTTGCCTTTGGTTTTGACAATATAAAATACTGACAACATAAAAACTTTATCCTATGCATGTGTAAGTACACAAAAATTATTGTTACTAGTAAGAGTTTCTGCCACTATATAACTAGCACAACTTGCCTAAGTTTCCACGTCATTTAGTAGGGGTGAACTTTCTTTGCAGTCCTCCTGGAATTTTCTAGAAAAACGAACACTAAGAAGTGTAGCCCCAACTAAAAGTACTGAGCACATGGCAAACATGGTACGATTTTGACTTGCAGCTTGGATAGGATCTTCATCTTGCAACCACAAAAGTCCTCCACAAGTCAGTAAGTTCATCGGTAGACGAAACCAGTTTGTAATATTTGCTCGCAGTTCTTCAGGTACAACTTGACTTCTTAAGTAACTCGCTGTTGGAAAATATAATCCAACAGCAACTTCTAACACAAGAAATGCCATAAACGAGACATGAGGTTGAGGACTCTCAGGATTAGTAGAAACAACGCAAGTCGAGGTAGACAGGAGAGCAAGGATAGTAGACAGGGTTAAGACTTTGTCTGAAGTAAACTTTTGTGCCAGAAGCAACGCATACAAAGATGAGCCTATCATAATACATACCATAAAACACGAGAAGATCATTCCCAAAGGTGGATGCGTAGCGTCCAGTACTGGAGTCCACAGGAACACAAACATGTACATCACAGATTCAAACAATGACTGAACAAATCCGAGTAATAAAATAGTTTCTTTATACAAAATACGAGACAAACCTTCCTTGCAAGAGTTACAGAATTTAAGCTTCTGGTTTCCGTAATTTTCTTCCCACATTTGAAAAACCACCACCCCAGATATCATCAAAAACGGTACTGCTAACAGAAAAGGAGCAACGGGTCCCCAATTCAACCATTCAACAGTAAAATTCGCTAATACTCCAGCTATGATAGCCAGGAATCCATTCCAAAATGTAACTTTGGAAAAAGTCACTGAGATCCACTCTGATGGGAAATCAAAATGTTCTGTATGTTCATACACATACCATGCTTCAAAACTCGAAAATAGCATTGAAGTCGATATTCCTCCCAAAATTCGACCAATAAACAACACATAGAAGTCAGGACTTAGCTTCGTCAAGCAGCATAAAGAGTACAATATACTAAACGCAATGCACATTTTCTTGCGGCCAAACAAATCAGCAAGTGGCCCAGTTGCTGTTCCAAAAATCACACTTGCAAAAAAACCTACAACGTAAAGTATAGCTATTTGAGCTTCAGCAAATCCGTAGTAGCTGTACAGTTTATACACATACGGACCTTGTAGCCAATCAGAAAATAATGCCAGAAAGTACACGGAGAAAAACTTCCGCTGAAATTGTCTAAATTGTGGATTATTGCCTGATGATAGCTGCGGCTTCGTTTTCATAGCCAGTGTCTGAATTCCTAGTGAAGTGAGCCCTAAGGCCACAAAACTTGAATATATTAAAGCTAACATCCTGGTTCACCAGAATATCGTACCTCTGGAAATACCTGGAATGAAAGAAAAAGAAAGAGGAAGATATATATTAGCATCTCAACTGTATATAAATCCGAATGAACCTAATTAATCTTAATAGCTAGAGATACAGCGTGTTTATGAATTACTCTGACAAACTTCGGGAGGTGATTCCTCACATCAAAACAAGACGAAAGTTCTTGTGACAAATTTTCGAAATGCCCATAATTTCGGAGCTATAGGCTGCAGAAAGCGTGGGAGAATGAACTTTAGAGCTTCATATTTCTAACACCACGAACAGTAGAACTGATGCGGTAAGGTACCATCAAGACTTTTAACTTACTCTATTTAAACATGCAGATTTCAAGATTCCGCAATGCGCGCGCAAAAGATACTCTAACAGAAGTAGGGGATTCCAGCACATTTCTGAAGTAGTGGTACGTCGAAATGATCATCAATTAAACGACTTTCCGTGTCAGTAAAGATTACATACTCATCTTCAGCATCCAATCGAACAATTATCTCTTTTATAAGAAAGACGTAAAACGTTCGATGAAATTATGCAATTCTTACTCCTGCTTGTTACATAATCATGCATCGTTCGGTATACGGAATCTACTTGAGATATCGTATCTACTAGGTGCAAACGAATTATTGTTTCCTGGTGAAAAGTCGTCACACTTATTTTAACCCTCTTTTACTTCAGAGAATTTCTGGGAATCCTCTACTTCCTTTGGTGAATTATTTCCTGGGCGCTTATCGCAAAATTTTGAAATATCCATTTTTGGATAGTGCAGAGTTGTCTTTAACGGTACCATGCCGCATCAGCTCTAATGTTCATCGTGTTAGATATTAAGCTCTAAAGTTCATTTTCCCACACTTTCGGCAGCCTGTAGCGCCGCAACTATGGATATTTTCGAAAATCTGTCAGAGGAACTGTGATACAGTGAAATCTACACCGTAAAAGATACGAAAGACTAAAAAGGAACATATCGCCTAGATCGCTTCGTTATCCAGTTACTGATATTACCGTTAAATCGTGGAGTGTTTTATTGACCTGGACAGTATAACATAGCACGTTCACAGGATATGTTCGAAGTGTACAATATCATCTCAAGTCCAGGCAGTATGTTCAGAGACTTTTAGTTTCATTTTCAGCACAGATTCCGCTTTACTAAGTTTAGAATTTATTTATGGCCTTTTGATTTAGGTCGAGATGAGTGGGGTAGGTATAGGAAGGGGAAGGCACAGGCCTGGACCTTATTTAAGCTACCATCCCAGCACTCGCCTGGTGAAACTGAGGGAAACCCCGGAATACTTGTCAGAATGGTCGGCCGCGGGGTTCGAACCAGTGTTTAAAAGGTATGGAAAATTGGCGCGCCAAGGCCACAAATGATTAGATTTGGCCACGTGGAGTCACACCTGTATGATGGTGTATTATTATGTAACATGCATGTAATCTATATTACGAGGCCACCAAATTTTAGAGAACTTTTTAAACACTGGTTCGAACCCATTGCTGATCCGAAGTCCACAACTTTATCGCCTGAACCATAGGGGCTGGGGTTGAACTTTAGTGTATGCAATTTATGCCAAAATGAACATTTATGCCATTTAAATATGTGGTAATATTTCATTCTATCCTATTGAGCTTTGTCTAGTGATCGATTTGTAAAGAGGGATGGTTGGAATTTCCTTCTCTGGAAAAATCATCCCTAGCTCTGTGTTCTGAAATGTGCCCCCAGCCTGGGATATGAAAGGCGTCAAATACAGTATTCTACCAGTTTGAGAAATTTCTTCCTCCTCCCTGGAAATTGCACAAATGGATTACTGGCTTTGTCAGATGTCAAAACACACAACTTTCCTACACTTCTTACAACTGGTGCTAAGGATGAACTATGTCCGATATTTCGAAGTCTAGTCTGTTTTCAGGAGAATAAAGTAACTGACTAAAACATGAAGGTTACACAGTAGAAATTACACTGATGGATTAACTTCTGCTTTCAACCAATTTCCTCCTTCTGTTAAAAAGAAGGGTTTAAAATCTGAATTTGTACAATAAACCAAAAATCAATATTCTAAAAATGTTTCCATGGACAAGACCAAAGAAAACACTGCGGACATCTCTATACTTCAGTTCCCACTAATCATATTTAACATTTATTTCCTTTTACCGTAGATCGGGGTAACTTTGTACCGAAAATTTAGGTTTTGCTTTGTAAAGTTCGTAATTCTTCGTAAAATGTAACATGATAGATACCTTTCAAAGCTCTGGACAAAGCGAAATCAATACATGTTTCCATTTTAGATTTAGATAACAAATTATTTATTAAAAAATACTTAAGTGTGGACAAAGTTATCCCGGTGGGCGGGGTAACTTTGTCCACCCCTATTTTTATTGCACAAATGAATTCCCTGCACAAAGTTACCCCTAGAATGGTGTCTTTGTCTAGGTTTTGAGATTCAGATAACTGTAATAAATAAGGAAAATGCAAAATTATGTGGTGCGCTTTGATTCAAGCCATCCCCCCATTTTGAACCAATGATGGCGCTGGCCACCAGCAGCTGTTCTTCTTCAGCGGAGAAGACTAGGAATTTCAGGGCACTTTGTATACTTCCCTTTAAGTTTGCAGCTCAGGGATACCATATTTAACAGCTGCCTTACGCTCTGATAATGCACCACTTCTCACTTCCTCGATAGTTTTGCAAATATCCTCATCGGTTGACCTTTTTGTAAGATTTTGAGAGGCCTTTCTTGTAATTTCTTTAAAATTTTAAGTGGACAATGTTACCCCAACGAGGATGAAGGAAACGAAAAACAATTTTAGGAAACAAAGTATGCAATATTTTGCAACCACAATTCATGAGCGTCGTCCCAGTAATACACCTTACCATAGAAAAAATGGCGAGCCAGTAGCTTTCAGGAAAGTACTAGTTGTCTTAAAAGTACCAAGGCAAAATTTTTATGCGTTAAGTGGTTACTAAGCAAACAGTTTATTATTATTGCTTTGGATCGTACTTAACAGTGTGTAAACATTCCAGAATAGTTAACTGCTCTGTCTATGGTCAATAATTCAGATTAATTACTTTAACATTTCCTCGCTGCGCTGCAATTATCCGACAAATGCTATTTACTGGACAAAGTTACCCCCATCTACGGTCGGATGTCAGAAATACTTTCAATTTATTTTATTGATGCCAAAACTAACAGTGTAAATTTATAATTTATTAGCATTACGAGGAAAGAAGCAACATCATAAGAATTAGGCATAGTTACATCAAAATATAGTGAACTGAATTCGGAACATTCACTTAAATATAAGGATTCATACTTCATGTATACAGTGGTGGCTTTACGATTCTGCCGCCTGTAGAATTTGCCACCTATTGAGTGCCTCTCTTGCATTTTTACCATAAAGGATGCCTTTCATTAGCAACATTCTTCGTTGCTCATATTTTCTAAGTCGTAACAATGCTTTACTTCCTTTTGAATGCTTTCACTTTCTCTTTCATTTGCTACAGTCCGTTTTCTTACATTCAATTATGTAATTGCACTTACTAAAGAGGGAAAAAGGAAGTCTTGGATAAACGGTCCTGCTATCTATAGTTATACTGCTCAAGTTGAGATGTATTTAGTCACTATAGAGCACTCAAACGATGCACAGCGTACGTTTAGGAGAGTGCCTAAGATTCTTGTGGATTGCAACACTATCAGCATTAATGCTCTCCGTCGTACGAACCGTTCGTTTTTCACCCGGTGGCTTTCTGTTCACAGCTCATCCTGTTGCCTCGAAGTTTGTAATCCATGTTTTAATGGCATGAGAACTCGGTACACGATCATGAATTCACTGATTGACATGCAAACAAAATTCCCGCCTACCAGTCTCGTAACTGTCATACTGCGTGCACTGTTCTAGGTAACTAATCGCGTGGCTCTGATTAAAAGATGTAGTGATATATGAATGAATGAATTTATTTATAGCCTTTACGCATCCTTAGCTCTGGCTGGGATAGGTTACGGAATAGAATGGGAAAGTTAGCGGCCAGGATCTTACTTAACGTACAATCCTGAAATTCACAGGTGAAACTGAGGAGAAAACCTTAGTTAGGATAACCGTCCGCGGTGTTACCCAATGCTGATATGAAGTCTCTACCACGAGGACTGAGTAATACATGGTATACTTTGAGCAATCGACACAGTATCTAACGACAGATAACAGCAAACACATATGTCACGTCTCTGCAAATCTCCCGTTTTTCTGGCTCACCCTGTATAAGATCGCGTTCAAATGAACTTCTACTTGATCCTTTTTGGTACAGTCAAGTACATTATAGTACTAAAAACATCGTTATCATCGACTAGCATAAAATCCAACAAATCACGTATCATAAGTCAAAACGGTAAAAGACGCGCTCATTGGCAACTCAATTTTTAATATTCGCAACACTCAAATTGTCAGAATAAGAAAGAAGCCTCCATAATCGATTATTGGAAGAATTCCTACAATTCAAAAATATCACGTTAATTCAGCGTCTTAAAAACTAAAAATCTCCATCTGAAAGAGACAGATATGTTATTTGTAAGATTGCTGGTCAACGAAATTTTGCCGCCGTAGGTCCTTATCTACTGTGCCTGTGTGTAAATTCGTCCCTGCGTGTCTACTTATATACTGCGTGAGCGCACATTATATTATAAATGATGTCAAATTACGTGAACCAATAAACCTACTCCACATCTCTACGAACATGAAGTAAACGTACTGTGTAGTAAGGGTAGACTGCCAAGAACCTCAGCATTGTCAAGTGGCTAACACCTTCTTATTATTTAGCATTGTTTACTGTGATAGTGACGAAAAGGAGAAAAATGGTGATCGGAAATGATGCAGAGAGATTCGTGTTGCGACCTGCCATGCAGTTCAGATATTGTGTAAGAGTGTGCTTATTTTCGAATTTATGACCCGAAAAATGAATCGGGGCTTCTTACTTAACGAATTAGTACTTCGTACCATTTCTCATATGACTGAAGAGGGAGAGGGACCAGACTACTTCAGAAGAAACTTGATCGCGAGTACAAAAGTCCGTCCGGATCTGGATTTTCGAATTCTTCCAGCATATGATCCCTACACATGGTAGCAGGCTGTAAGGATGAAAGCTGTATTACCCGCAATGTATTAGAAGTTTTTCTTTACGAAATAGAAATGCGTAAACTTACAGCCTTAGAAATCACAATAATTTGCATTTGCTGCTTCGATCTACTCTGACTTACAGTTTGGAGTGCAGCAATTTGGCATTCTATTCTCTGTCCTAAAGCTGATACTGCAGATGACGTGTTGGACGTTCAATTTTACCCCACGCAAACATAACGCTCCTGACATTCTTCGATACAGGATCGTCTAACTGTACGCATCCTTTGAGAAATTACAAATAATAGTAAAAAAAAAGAAGTAAAGCTATCCCCTGTGCGATACGCACGCGCCGTGAACAGTGCATGGGGGATGTGGATGCAGCGCTCCACATTTTCTTGACCTACGGTACGAAGTGAGGTGGTGTGGTCAGTCCCACGCCCGACCGCCTTTACCTTTCCAAGGGGCCCAGGAATACCAAGGACACTCTGGTACTCAATTTGATAGGAGGTTGAGTGCACCTCAGAGCGCCAGGCATGGGAACACTGCGAGAAAAGTCTCTAGTGTCCTGGCCGAGATTTGAACTCGGGCCGCCCGATAATAGTAATAACAATAAATAAAATAATATGACTTCAATGTTTACATACAATTAACACAAAGTGTATTTTTATTTTTTCCACCGTGGTGAAAAAATGCCACGGTGTGTGTATATGCCATTCTGTGCACAAAGATTTGTAATATATTTTCAAGGACAGAAAAGTTCAAAACTTCATCAGTGTTTTAGCACAGACCTTACGGGGTTTCAAGCAATATTAAGCTTTATCTAAAACTGTGAAAAAAAAAAAAAAAAACTGCAAAAATTTAAAAAAAAAAAAAAGTAACTTCTTGAAACAATCATGATGATGCCTGGATGTGTTCGAAATGCAGATTTTCGTATTCACAAGATGTTAAAAGCAAGACGATACAAACTGGATTCAGTGCAGCTTTTTCATCTAAGCATCTGATGAAAATTGTCAGGTACAGGACATCGACGAGGACGTAACAATAGTCCTATGAGACAACTGTGGTAAAAAATTGTCTAATGAATCAGAGTGATAAATTTGTTTCATATACATTTAGTTAGGAAAAGTTCTCGTTAATAATTCATAATGTCACCAAGTAACCTACCCATTATCACCAAACTACCTTTCCCTTTAGTATTGTTTCCATTGTTTTTTTTCAATTACGGTATGTTTATTGTATCTTAATAAATCACTGACTAGAAGGGTATCAATATATAAAATTATATAGTTTAACAAAAAATGTTATTTCCTCATAAAAACAGTCATTTAATATAAAAATATCACCAATTACCCTACCCTACAAGATCGCGAAAACCTTTCGTGTCTGATCCATAGTTTACAATACTGAAATGTGTGATTTACGTATGTTGTTCATTATCACTAGGGAATGTCAAATATCCATTAATACGACATAATTTCATTTGAAAATATTAAACGTTATACCAGGTTGGCACTACTGACAACCCACTGACATTGTGTTTTCACTCCTCATATTCACCACGTTGTTTGAAACAAATTTACGCAAACGAAATTTTCTTTAATACATCGTTTCTGATTTATTGAGAATTACTCATTTTCTTACCACTGTAGGCGTCGATTTTGTGTTCCAAGTTGGAAACGCTGCATCTCAAAAACGAAGCAGCATTTCACCCATTATTAAAAGGAATGTTTTTTCTTGTTTCGATGTCAGGAATCACATCCCGAAGGTAATATACTTAGTTCTGAATCATCCTATGTATATATAAATAAATAAAACTGCACAGAGTAAAAGTTAAAATAAAATAAAAAATAGGAAGGAATGAAAAAGCCATTAATTTTACTGTTTTGCATGACAGAACATAACTCTAGAATGATTAGGAGAAAAAGGTTTCTCTGATTATTCCATTCCCTTTCCTTGATATTTGACTTTATGTTAGACCATGTTTTCTTCAACAAAAATCATAAAATTGTTAACAAAATATTTTTTCTCGCTTTGTAACATTGGATGGAGACTTCTCTTATTTTTCCTTTCTTAATTCCTCATATCTTCATTCATAATAATCGAAATTTTCATAAAGATTCAGTTATAATTAAGATGATTTTTACCTCTTAAAGGGCAACTTGCCTCTCCAACTGCGGAACTAGGAAAAATGACAACTTATAAAAATTTTAATTGCCTATAAAATGAAAACTAAATAAGTTAAAGACAAAAAAAAAAGTGTGTGGTTAAATATGTATATAAGAGGAGTAAATGTGCCCAGTTTCATTGAAATCTTAGATGATGGGTGTCATGGCTTGGTTGAAATGACATGGAATGACCCAGTTCTCATGCTTAGAAGCATACCACCTCGTTTAGAATGTTAATGACAATTACGCAATTAATCATGTCTGCTATCTTGAATATAGCTCAAATATTTTAAACAGAAAGCTCTGTGTTATGTCAGTCTTCACTAGAATTTTACCAGAAACACAATGGTAAACTCAGCTTTGCCTAATCAAAAACACTTGATAAACTGGATGCTAAAGGAGTATTAATCGGCACTGGGTAGGTAGCGTTGCTTGCAGGAACTTACGGCCATCATACTAAACACTTTGAAGAAGTTTCTTGTAAGAAAACATTGAAGGCTCCTTTAATCCATTTCCACAGTAACTTGACATACAATAATATAACTACTTAACTTCAATATTTTTTGTTTCAGTCTACACTGACATACGAGGATTAACTGAAAAGTTCTGAGTCTCAAGAAAACCAAAGAAAATATAGATTTTTAAATCAGCATAATCCTTCTCAAGGATAACACTTGCTCCAGTGGTGTTGAACCGCCTTTATCCCGTTGGAAAAGAATTCTTCAGGCCTTAAGAATTCCTCCACTCCTTCAATGACGGTATTTGTGACAATTCCGAGTTAGGTAATTGTACGCCTCATTTAATGTGATCACGTACTGCCATTTTCTCCCCGCCAGGCGTAGTTCATACAGCTTCTGGCAGTTGGTTTTGCGTTCTGCAATAAGGGGGGGGGGGAGGCTGTGAACCCGGTCCTTATGTAAACACCGCAGGCCAAGACGACGACGAATGGCATCGCTCATAGTTGACTGTATCACATTGAATTTCTGGGCCATGACACATTGGGGAGGTGAGTTCTCCCGGACTGCAATCCGCCGAACTTCGTAGCATCTCCGGCGATACTTTCACTGGTGCCCTGGAATGGGCCTATTTTGTTGGCGAATGTTTCTGCACGGGCGCATTTTGTGTTCGCTTGGCCACGATTTGCAGTGATCAACCCAATGGTTAAAACCATATTCCTTGCACTGTTTCGCTGTTCGGGTATACGAAAAATGTGCGTGGAAAAGAGCCATGACGTACCCTTCCCAATACTGGTTGTTTGGGCGGCACTGCACGATCAAGAACACCCACTTCCACGCGTGGTAGCTGAGAGCCCACGTCAACTACACTGCCAGTGTCAAGGTTCTCGGTGTGTTAAGTCGCTGGCAGGAGTGTTGCCAAATCGGTCGGATATAACCCGATCAACCTTCTGTACAACCATTAGCTCTTTCAACTAGATATACTATAGATTTTGATGCTCCTTACTTTCAATTTTTATTAACAAATTACTTTCAAGGGAAATTTTTACTGAAGTACATTAAAAGTATAAACTACGTTTTTGTATGTCAAATTCCTTGCAAAATTAATTAATTACTAGACTCTACAAATCGCACCTTCTCAAGAAAAATGGCAACTGAAATTTTAAAAATTTTAGTAGTTTTGGCTAAGATGCATTAGAGAAAAAAAATTTTTTTGCTGATTTTTTTTATTATTATTATTTAAATCGATTTTATTAATTACATAAAAAAAATGATTTAAATAGCTTGTGGCACTGATACAGCTATTAATTTAGTTTTTCTTTTCAAATATGTTAGCCAGTAAACACTAAAGTAAAATTCACAAATATGTGGTGTTCGCTACGGAAAATAGCCATGAAAAAATGAACAATTACAACAAATTGTAATAGTTTTGAAAAGGAAATAAGATATTGTAAGAGACTGCTATGTCTTAACTCAGAACCCATTACTTTGTTAGGTAAATCTTTACTTAAAGCTTCACCCGCTTTATGATTAACACTAGCTAATCTAACATTACGTTACTGAAAATTGATTCAATTTACTTCAATGATAAGACATTTTCAAATCATTGAACATAAAATAGATTACTACGCTTGTTCATTGACTAGCTCTGGTTTGTGGGAAATCGCTATATAATTTCCACTTATCTCTTACGTGGGCAAAGAACTTAATCTTTAATACGATTAGATTGTCATTCAGTATTGAAAAGATATCAATTGATTTTATGTTGATAATTGTCCTTGACAACAATGTAAATACATACGAACGTATTTTCTTTCAGAGATTTGACTACAACAAAATTAACGAATTTCAATGATAAACTTATTCACAAATAAGTTATATTATTTTTATCCTTTGGATAAATATCTGTCTGACTTCGTCAGATAATAATTAAGTTTGGAATCACGTCCCAATTTTTAAATTTCTACCAATTTTGGAACATCTTGTTGATCTCTTCTTCTTTTCCTTTTTTCACAAAAAGCTCAAACTATAATTTTATGGCCATTAACTACTTCACCAAATCACCATTTCAAGCCAATAGTCCAATTTAAGATCTTCAAGATCTGACAACATTCAAAACCAAAAGTTTACATAAGTACCTTTAATTATGAATTCACCTTAATTCATCTGTGCTTAATTGAAATTTCAAACAGCGTTATAATATGGCGTTACTTATGGTATATTTTACAAAAGAAAGTCAACATGTAGGAAACTTCTACGTTACTTTCGTCGGTACACGATGAATGAAGTGGCTTCAGAGGTGTTTACACTGTTTACAGCTTTCCTTCTAAAATGACGTCTGTTCCTTCCTAAGTAACCGCAAATTTTATAATCGCAATTGCTTCTTTTTTCCATGCTACATCTCCCAAACGAAAT
>JAGDQP010048269.1:0-14797 GCA_022664845.1 Lepisma saccharinum
TGGCCTTCCAGTGCGTGGTACATCTTTGACGTCAAAATTACCGGCACGGAATCGACGAAACCAAAATTGCGCGTGATTGGCTGTTACAGTATCAGGACCATAAACACTATTCACATTTGCAACCGCCTGGCTTGCGTTTTCGCCTTTATCGAAGAAAAACTGTAAAATATAGCGTATTTTCTCTTTGCTAGTGTCCATTTTGACGCACGCTCACACAACACTGAGTCAACTCATCACAACTATCTGAACAGTGTTTGTAGTACGTAATCTCATCGTTTGAACGCCATCTCGTTGAACCCGATCGGACTTATACAACGCGAGATACAGATCACTGAAACCATCTATTGGCAATATAATGGATTACTTTTTACTACACCAGATATATCCATATACGTATATTATCAGCCTTAAATTGTAAACAGGCTTAATTTTTTTGTAAAATATTAACACGTGTGTGTGTGTGTGTGTGTGTGTGTGTGTGTGTGCATTGTGTCTGTTTATACGTGTTTTTTTTTCTTTGTGTAGTTGTGTGTACTCATTTAGTGTTTATTCTTTTTCTTAATTATTATCCAATTATACTAGTATTAATATTGATAGCTTATTTAGATTTTGTATGTACATGGTTGAGTGGAAGAGAAGGCATTTGTGGCCTTAACTCCGCCATGGAAAATAAGTCAATAAATAAATAAAATAAATAAATAAATATAAGTATTAGCCTTATATTAGTCTCTATATAAGTCGGGCGTTCCATTTGGAACCATAAATGGATACATAAACAGTCACAGGTGGTTTGCATTTCGTATATTGAAAAGGAAAAAGAGAGTTTGGATTTTTCTAACCCGTCGTTATTCCCTATCGCTCACTCGACATATAGTCAGTGTTTTTTTGTAGCGAAACATCAATTTTAATATGGAAATACACGAGTCACTATGACGTGACATTACTATAATTCCAATTCATGAATCTGTGACTTATTTCGTTCGAAAAATTCACGCCCGACGTACGTTTAAGTAAGGTATTTTATCAATTCCTAGTTGTTGTATCTGTGATCACTTTTTTCACAAGGGTATTCTTGTAAATTCATATGCTTTTGTAATTCAAAATTTGAATAACTTCCCTTTCGAATATGATCTGGAACAAATTTCTCACGAACCTTATTTCAAGCTAAAGGCGTGTATACTGGAAATTTGCTTACTATGATTTTCTGTTCTTAACTACAAGAAAACAGCTGACGAAATTAATTTATAGTATCTTTCTTAAGCGATTCGTGTTTGTAAAATTCCAACATCTGTGTGAGTAAGAATGATTTTGAATTTAATTAATTTTCTACTGAATTTAGTAGTTAAAATAAGGAATTATTGCAAGGTATTACGTTAAGCAATAATATAGCAAAAAAGTGGTAAATACAGTTTAGTGATGTTTTATAGTGTAAAGCTGAGTTGAGTGAAATCCAAATATAGACCTATCTTTCTTGGTACAGTCTCGGTGAATATTCTGAAAGCTAATCTCTGCTCATACCAAAGGAAGTGCGCTGCTTTCTGAAGTTTACTTTTTTATGTCGACCTGTTTAAATATCAAGACGTTGGTTTTAGTTTGCTCCTAGTACAGCGATGGACGTAAGTGCAAGGTCGATACTTAAGGCTTCTACTGTACTTTTCTTTGTGTGTGCCTGTGCACTGTAAATTCATCTTTGTTTCATTTTAATATTCCACCCTGGTAGGTGACTGGTTCTATGGTTCGTGAGCAGAGAATTAATTTTTAGTGTAGCCTAACCTGATTTACAGGGAAGTGTGGTTGCCAAGATATAGGAGTTACTTGGTTGTTTTTCAAAATTTATTTCAATGTTTTAGCGCGTGCCCCTTTGGTAACATAAGTCCTAGTTCAACAAAGCTTCGGGATCGGTTATGCGCACCTACCCACTTTTGTTCTATGTGTTCAGATGTTTTTCTTTTTGGCTAGTGGGGTTCGCTTTAGTCTGTCATCATGAAAGCGTGTGTAGAAGTATGTAGTTGCACAGAGATGCTATCCTATTGTGATCAGTTTACCTTTTGATTTATGTGCAGTGATTTTGATTTGTTCTAACTCAGGCAGTGAGGGGAAAATTACTATACCTGCACCAAGTAAGCTAGCTCTTCAGTGGATTAAATAGCTGCATCCGCGTTCGGTCGTGTCCTTGCTTAAATCTTTATGGATTAAGGAGTGACTGAATACTTTGTTCATTTATTTTTAATACCTACTAAGCTGTTAATGCTCCGACGAATGTGCACATGAATAAGGAATAATAAATATGCTGCGTAATAAATATATGAGCGAGTGGTCTAGTGACCCGGCGCAGACCACATGGTTTCCGTGGAATGCTATTTCGTTTTGATCCACTCTATGGATGTGAGTTTCCACGGGCTAGCGTGTTTATGACCTGTCAGTGTTTTCCCCAAAAATTCTTTCCGCTACGTGATCTCGGGAATCACAGGGTTGCCATAGTCGACTCATACTTTTCTGGCACACTACACGCACTGTCGTCTGGGTGCGGATGGAAAGCTCCTCACAATTCAAAATTTCTTCGTTCTTCTCTTAAACAGTAATCCTCGCGGATGTGCACAAATTCTTCCTTTAAAATCACTAACAAGACTTACAATGGAAATGTCACAACCGTCAGGTATGATAGCCATCGCACGAGTTTCCCATCATAAACATTACCTTCACATTACGTCATAATGCGCGCGTACGCTTTCCATACGTCAATATATCAATACCTTCCGTTAAAATCGCTCACAAAATAATGCCTCTTTTCAAAATAATTTCCGGCATCTCTTTAGTATATGTCAGGCGTTCGATTTGGAAACAAATGCAGTAGTCACGGATGCTGTTTGTTAAAGGTGATTTGCATCGCGGAAAATGAATTAAATATCCAACCTAACTTTTCCTAACCCGTCTTCGTTCGCTGTCGCTCACTCGACATACTGTCCGTGTTTTTTTGTAGCAAAACGGCAATGGTGATATGGAGATATTTTTTTTTTTAACACGATACACATCACCTTTAACAAACAACACCTGTGA
The DNA here is from genome assembly GCA_022664845.1 of Lepisma saccharinum. Lineage (NCBI taxonomy): Eukaryota > Metazoa > Arthropoda > Insecta > Zygentoma > Lepismatidae > Lepisma > Lepisma saccharinum. The sequence goes on from JAGDQP010048269.1 coordinate 3,058, forward strand.
ATTCCATTTAGGGAAGGCCCGACGTATACTAAAGAGGCGCCAAATTAAGATATGTGTGTATATCTACTAGAGGGTACGGTACAGTAAATACAGTAATTAATTATTTGGTGTTACTGTAGCTTACGTCGGGCGTGACTTTTCCTAACGAAAGTAGTCACAGTTTCATGTATCGGAATCATGATAATCTTACATCATAGTAACATGTTAATTTCCATATCACCTTTGATGTTTTGCTACAAGAACCATGGAAGGTGTAAGTGTAGTTTTGCACGGTTGCTATCGATTATGACCGTAAAATATTTAAAGTTTGGGTGATCTTGAGGATTTGGACGGGTGACATACCCCACAGGCGGTCTGGTGGAATCACTGCCTGTGACTGCTCCATTTATAGTTTCAAATGGAACTGCTGATGTATACTAAAGAGAAGCCGAAGAATGTACTGAAAATTCTGTAGGCAGTCTAGTGTTTGCTATTCAAATTGTTTGGAACTGCTTTTGGGTATTACTTTAGCTTCCATCGGGCGTTCTTTTGTAAACCGAATCCTGTACGGTTTAATTGAAGTCATATTTTGCAGTGACACAGATTATTTTCTAACAGCGTTTCAGACAAGTTAGATTAATTAATTAGTAATTCAAGTTATCTCGGTTTGGAAAAGAACGATTGACGTATAATAAGAAAGAGATATCTTTGATTTTCTTCAGTTACCATTATGTATATTATGTGTATACTTCATGACATACCTTCAAGGCCCGTGGTTCAATTGCCGGCTATGTTTTTACCAATCTGCCGAGCCCAATAAGAAGTAAATCTTCTAGATGTCATACAGTCTTCCCAGACACAATACTTCATCCTTGACCATTGGGCTCCAAGGAATGATGCAAGTGACCTTGGACTGATTTCAAGTCACCATCCCGCCATTGGCCTCATTAATTGTTTCAACACCATGAGGTTTTGCGAATTTCAACAAGGTTTTCGCCACGCCACTTACGGATGAGCATTATGTGATGTAAATCATTAATCCAGCACCACACTTGGACCAGCCACACTCCAAGTGAACCCCACCCCCTGCCAAATATTGATTATATCAGACGATATTGACACAACGAATCACTTTGTGCAGGAAACTTTCACGTACAGCCTTTTGCGTATAGGGAACATCAGAAACGAACAATGAAGCACTTAAGTTTTTTAACTTCCCTACTGAACACAAATGAAGTACACTTTCCACAACACGCGCACACATTAATAAGTGAAATAACATCTTCTGTCACTATTTGGAACAATGCAAAACTAGTTAAATAGACACTACATAGATTCTATTCTGTTTTGAAACGCATTATCCAGCAGTCAACATTTGCGTGCATCCTCCCTTACAGGATGCCATTCCTTCGCAGTGAAGTGATGTGAGATAAGAAAACCAGACAATGTCTGCAGTTCTTGAACCCCAGATACTCCCTGTCAAGACCACTTCTTATCATTTTTTTTGTTTCTCTCGATGACGTGACCAAGTGACAGTTATTCATACTGAACGCTTTCAATGTTAAAGTTGTGTTACGTAATTTTGTTTTTGTGATTTTTTTCAAGTGCTGTTCATTATAAATTTCTACAGATAATATACGAGTGGATATTCTTGATTAAAACCAACACAGAGTACAATTAAAATTACGATCAAAATAAATATGTTTAATGGACAAAAAATGAACTTTCAAAATATAAAAATAACAAGACAAAAATATATCAAAATGTTTCAAAAGCACTAAAAATTCTTAAAATCTGATAATAAAAAGCTGAGTGATTGATGGATTGTAAATATGCAAAAATAGCCATTTATGTACTTTTTTCTCTCATCTTTTTCCTTTTTACTTTGTTTTTGTAAGGGGAATGTTGGCACGTGTTCTTACGTTTTATTGTTCTTTTTATTTTTGTGCAACCCATCTTTTAGATTTATTTTACCCCTGAAATAAATCTATCTGCGGCGGGCAAAGTGTCAAGTAACACTTCTATGAAAGTGTTACTTGTCTTATAAATTGTAATTATTCTAGGTTTAATGTTTAAGAACAGAGCCACAAAAGCAAGATTAGTTAAAGTTATATTTCCTTTCAATGTTCTGTTGAGTGAGTTTTGTTCCAACGAAAGATATATTGAAATTACTTCCATGGTAACAGTTAACTTTGAAGACTAGAATTATGTTTCAGTCTGCAATGATTCTCTCTCTCTAACACATGAGTCGACATTCACGTTGCATTGCCAGCGCTGAATAGAGGATAATATATCATCTACTGTAGGATTGTTTTACACAGTCACGTTGCTGTGTCGAAGCGAAATATAACAATGAACTATCTTATAAGACACATAGTGCATCAGAAGAATTAAAATTATATCAAGCAAGCATATCAAATAACACCAGCTTGTAGACAGTAAAGCAAGTATAATGTTTCTTCGTTTTCTGATTGGTCGAATAGGATTTCATCAGCGCCTCTCCAGCAGAACTGCACTCAAGGACAGTAAATGTATTATCCAATAAAAAGGCTTATAATCTTACATCTTGGTCGCAGAGCCAGAACACAGACGACAGTGAGTTGCCAAGCAAATCGTCAGTCTGTTGTCAAGGGACAGAGACTAGAACTCTGATTATCGCAGAAGTAGCTGAAGATAACACCGAGAATTAAGCTCCAGTACTTAGCATCATCGAGTCTCCAAGACTTGAGAAGACCTGTAAGCTACCAGCATATATAGCCTTGGAATTGAAGCCTTTCTCTAGAAGATCCATTCGTTACACACAACATCTATCTTGAGACTATACTCTTAAATTCAATTAGGTAAGTTGGAACTCACTCTCCTTAAGCAAGGTTGTTATTTTATTTTATACGTATGCATATTTTGTATTCATATTGATGGAAGAACAACAGCTTAAGTCATACTTGCGTACGTGCTCTCGATTTATACATCCATGTTCTTTTAGTTATAAAGCTATTCATTACACAGTCATTTCCTTTGGTTTCCTTTAATATGTTTCCTGACTAACCCATGATTAGCTGGATCGAAACTTGTTCTTGTATATCTAGACAAGTAGCGTCGTGGATGACTTGTTAGATTCATGACTACGCCCCACATCTACAAACCGACAGATTAACAAGTTCACCCACGGTAGCAATAGTACGAAGTGATTTACAAATATTAAGACTCCTCCACATAGTTTTAATTTTCAAAGTAAATAAGTAATTAATTTTAAATGTAGATATTAATTTTTCAGTAGTTGTACTATTTCATTAGTTTTATTTATTTTGTTCTTTCTCTTTTCAGAATCATGATGTCTTCATCTAATGCATTTTCCCTCCTGCCAATATTCATGAAGAAGGATATTACAAGAATGGATACAGTCCAAGGAATCCTCCTTTTTAGCTTTAGGGAAAGCATATAATTAAGGTAATTTATTCATGGAGATAAAAGAATGATTGACAAAGAAAGGAATGTCAAGACATATGCTTATCTCGTGTAAAAACGATAGTAGAAGTAGCGAGTGCTAGTAGTGAATACTACCGCTATTAGAGTAATCGAAAAAGAAGGGGAGGATAAAACTCAAAATTATTGTTAATTATATGAACTTTCACAAAAACAAAATATAGAAAATTACTCCACTTTCTCCTTCATGGAAGAAAAAGAAAAATAAACATCCGAATTTGCTTACAAATAATCTTAGTTGAGAAAAGAAAGCCATTTATAAGTATATCTTATACTTTAACCTACAGATAAATATAATGATAATGAAGACACACAATTTTGTACAAATAATCAGAGTAGAACTTTCTCTCCCTCATGTGTGTCTGTCTGTCAGTTTGACTGCGTGTTTGTAAATAAGATATAATTAAAAAGATAATATCGACACCAATATTTTTTCTCCTAATTCCTATAATTTGTACTGACTTCCTTTTCCTATTTTGCTTTAGAAAAATTTATATTACCAAATGGTTTATTAAACTGAAATATTTAACATAACTTCATAAACACGCTTATTCATTTTTCTATTTTAATCACAGAAGTTAAGTATATATTACTCATTAATATATGTTTCTCTTGTATCCTTGCTTTATTTATTTATTCAAATATTTATTATTATTATTATTATCTAATCAAAATAAATATTCTCATCCTATCACTATTAATAAAATTATTAACAAGTCAATTATTTAATATTAAATCCCCTTAATATTTTAATAAAATTTATACTCATTAAAAAGAAATAAAATTTTCGGCATACAGAATTTATTTTATGAAATAGAAAAAAAATAAAGTATAATAATTATACTTATAAAGTATACTTATGCTTATAATAAAGTATAATAATCAAGACTGCGAAGAAGATGAAGTGGAGATGGGCCGGTCACATAGCTAGACGAACAGATGGAAGGTTGACGACAAATGTACTACAGTGGATTCCTAGAGAAAAGAAACGACCGAGACGACGTCCAAATGTAAGATGGGTAGATGAAATCCAGTCTATTTCGGGGGCTACATGGATGAGGATATCGGCAGACCGATATATGTGGAAGGAAAAGGGGGAGGCCTTCATCCAGCAGTGGATAGGAAACGGCTGAATATGATGTTGATGATGATAATAATTACTATTTTAATTTTAGTCGAAATTTTGTATTCCTCTTTATCTTTAATTAAAGTTTATAAAAGATATTTAGTTTTACCTTTAAAAAACAATTAGTACGTTATTTTTACTGAAATAAACTTTCTGTAACTTAATTAGTATTTTGAAGACATTTTTATTTAGTAAATAATGTTTACTGAAAGAAACATTCTGAAACTTAAAAATTTATATAATATTTTACTTACACTAAGTTATACTACTAATTATTTTCACTTTAGGATAATACTTTCCTAAATTTCTTTAGGAAATTTTACGATAATGCATTTTCTTTCCTAAAGAAAAATTTATGAAAGTTTTTTATTTATTTAAAAATATACTTAGGAAATGGTAAGAAATTGTACTATGTTAAATATTTACCTACATAAAGTAAATTAAATTTTAGATCAATCAGACTTTCTGTATCTGATATATTTTTACCTTAACAAAATTATAATTTTCAGTTAAAGGCAATTTTATTTATCTTATTTGTTATTTAATTAAATAATATTTCAAAATAATTTTAATTAAAGAAAACTTAGGGAATAAATTCTCGAACAAAACTTATTTTACTTTTTACTTTGAGAAAATTTTATCTGAGTTAATTATTTTATATAAACTAGATTGATGAAAGTCAATTACTTTTATATTTAGAAGAAGTAAAACATGTTTTTAATTTTAAAACTTTAACTTACTATAATGAAACTATGAGTTTATAAAACAAACACTGATCTTATATAAGAAAACAGCAATTTTACATTTTAAACTATGATTTTGTAAAATGAAACTAAGATTTTATAAATGAAAACAATAATTTTACATTTTCCAAGCATGGTATTTTAAAACGAAGCTCTATTCCTATAAAAGAAAACACTGACTTTAAATTTTCAACATTTGATATTGGAAACTGAAACTATGATCTTTTTAAATAAAACACTGATTTTAAATATCCAAACTATGATTTTGGAAAGACAAGAAATGATCTTACAAAGAAAAATTGATTCTATATTTTAAACTTAGATTTCATAAAATCAAACTAATATTGTAAAACAAAAAACTGATCTTATAAACATAAACAGGGATTTTAAATTTTCGAACAATGTTTTTCTAAATGAAGCAATGATTTTATAAAACAAAACGCTGAATTTATAAAGGAAAAGGGTAATTTTACATTTTCAAACTGTGGTTTTCTAAAAGGAAGTTACGATTTTCTAAAAGAAAACACGGCTTTTACATTTTCAAACTATGATTTTTAAAAGCAAAACACGTATTTGTAAAAGAAAACTGCAATTGTATATATTCAGACTATGATTTTGTAATATAAAACACTGATTTTACATTTTGAAAGTAAGATTTTACATATTAAAAGTATCATTTTTTGTATTATAAAAACTTTCCTTTTAACTTAATTATAATACGCAAAATAAAAATTGTAAAAGTTAATTTCATCTAGGTGTTTTATTTTAGCTTGAGAAAATGTTATCTAACCCATTGATTTTACTTAAACAAAGTTTTCTTAATGAAATAGAAAAAGAACATTTATAAATGTTAGTTTGTCTCTTTTATTATCGTTTAAAAAAATGTAATCTACCGGATTTATTTTATTGAACAATGTTATACTTACTGAAATAGAAAAAATATATGATTAATATTTGTATTAATATCTTAAACTAATATTGAAATTTTCCTAAAATAAAAGTAATTCATAATTCATTTTCTAATGTAAACCATTTTAATTTTTTGGTAAATAAATTATAAATATACAATAAAGAATATTTATTTCTTCATCGTAAAAGAATTAATACACATACAAATCGAGGATTACAATTTTATTTTGAACAAGTAACCCTATAATTTTTAACTCTGTAACTTTAACCAATATTGAAGTTTTGATGAATTTGTCAATTCAGAAGCATCTACTTTCGTAGGAATATGGTAAGTACAACTCTTTACTTTGATATTATAATTTAATATCCTAAGGGAATTTCATCCTTCATCATTTACATCTTTTACATTATTTTGTTGAAACATTTTATGAATACACTTTTCAGAACCTATACAAAACGTTACTGCATCAATTTTACAGAGTTGAGCGATCAATCTACGAATATGAGTTATAGTATGTCCATTTGGACTATCCCAATAGTAATCCTCGACCATTCGCAGTTAATTATTCACACTGTTTTGGTAGGCTATTGTTAATTCTAAGATTTGACATGGCAGTTTTACCACTGAATGAAACATTAGAGTAGCATCACTTGAAACAATACAAAGTTCACGTTCAATAATTTCATAAGATCAAATTTTAAAACCTTGAATGCCAATAATTCATTCTCTTCAACAGAATACAATTTTTACTGGAGAAAATTATTGTTCATTCATAGTTGGAACTACTTGTGCAATAAATTCATTATCACGAGAAGTAATCTACATTTCTTGAAAATCATATTCAATGAAATAGTTAAAAGTGTTTGTTTCTTATAGATCTCATAATAATCAGTAAATGTTTTATAATCATTTACATGATTCGTTAAATGTTTTGATATAACCGGCATTCCAGTGGTATATCCACTGATATGTAATATTTAATGTACATCCAGTACAGGGAATTTGATTTTCTTGTAAATATGTTTTTACTCTTTCTAATATGCACGAATCTAGAATGAACAAAGCACTGCAAAAGTACACTCCGTCATCTTTCTTCCACACTTATAGCTAAAAATCAAAAACTGGGTTTTCCTAAGGACCATATAAAATATCTTTTATAATTAGTTTCTCTCTTATCTCGGCCACTTTACGTTCAAGTAAGTTCTGTAATCCACATTCAAAATCACAATTCTAACTTCACCACAGTTTTCGTGTTTTCTAAAAAAGCATTATGAATCCACATAATGTTACTAGGCATAAGTACTGTGGTCCATGCACGATCATTTAAAAGTCAATATGATCATCCTCATTCAGATCCCAACTAAGACAAGCATGCTCTAACTCGTTAGAAATGTTGATATAGCAGGCTATACAGATGAGAAATAAATCGAGATTAATCCAATTTTCTATGGCTTCCCAAATACAAAGTTCTTCAATAACATTGTTACCGCACTCACAAGATAGAATAATAGATTTTTCATCAAATGTAGAAGAAACAGTTTCATCAGAATCGTATAAAACAGAGTTTAATTCAGAACAATTTTTAGAAGTTGATTAAGATTTACTTTCTGAATTACCATTAAAGAAAACAATGTTTGATTCACATAAATTTTCTACACTCTGAGAAGCATTTTCAACACTACTGAAGAAAACGATATTTGATTCCCCAAAATGTTTCAAAGTTATTGAAGAAACACTTGTAGGATCACTGTTCACTGAATTCAAAGCTATTGAAGACTGAATAGGGGTTTCAAAACTATTCACTAGCGAAGGATTAGAAGGCTCATATGCAATGTCTGTCAATGCTAGGACAGCACGTTCAGCTTCTTCTACAGCAAAAACAAAACTTTCTGATGAGTAACTCTGTTCACACCAGAATAAACTTTGAGAACTTGTTATTTATTGAAACTGATTTACCCGGCGATCTTATAAGTCTACTGTTGAGAATCAAACACCTTCTTCCATTTAAAGTCCAATGAGAAGACACTTCACTTTTGCAGAGCAAGATGTTAGTTAGCTATACAATCACATTTTTCTTACTCATTTGCATTAAATCAATCCTTTATCATTAGTTCTTCACGTAATTCCAATCTTTTCTGTTCCAGTATAAAACGAAGTCCATATTCAAAACTTGCTTCGAAACGATTTGATCCAGCATGAGTATTTACATATAAATTAAATATCTCATCTATATTTTTAGGATTCAATAACACTCGATATGCACTATCATTTAAAAATCGAAGACGGTTTTTTCTACTTAATGGAGTTCCGGGAATTTAATATCCCATGCCCTCGTGGTAACTTCTTTCTTTCAAAAAGCGCATGAAAGAAGAAAAAATATTTTTTTGTGTTCCAATTACGAATTGGTTTCAGAACACACGGTTGATCAATCCGTTTTAAGCAACACCCACAAGAAGGTTTCACACTTAATGAAGCTGGATTTAGCGGTAGTTTAACAAAAGAATTTTCACTAGTCTTCTGTGCCATGACTATAACAAGACTAAAGATTACAATTTAAAGTTCTGCAGTAACCATCTGAAAAAATAACAAGTTTCAGATTGATCCCCTCTTGACATACTTCTCCCGAGCATGAAAATAACTTGGTTCTAGAAGCATTTATATTCTTAAAATACGTTCTTGAAATCAAGGTCAACCTGCTTTCCCTGAGCTTGAAAATAGCTTAGATTTAGAAACATATATCTATTTAACATTCGAAACATTTCTTGAAAGGCAATTCCTCAAAACAAGGTGAACCTACTTTTCCCGATTATATAAATAACTTTCTTCCAGAAATATCTATATAAATAATATTCGAGAAATTTATGAAAAAACGTTCTTGATTACAAGGTCAATCTGCTTTCCCTGAGCATGAAAATAACTAGTTCTAGAAAGATTTGTGTAAATAACATTTGATATATTTCTGTAAAAGTCTCTCTTCAAAACAAGGTTAAACTACTTTCTCCCGAGCATGAAAATACCTTTGGTCTAGAAACTTCTATATAAATAGTATTCGAAAAATTTCTGGAAAACTTTTCTTCAAAACAATGTCAACCAACTTTCCCCAGAATGAATCTTAAACATTATTTTATAATATTTAGAGCATGCATGGGATTTACTAGAATAGCGAATATCTGACAAAGGAAAAACGCCGAAGTTTTCCGAACTTTCCTTCCACATCTATAGCCAAGCAGAAGTGCTCTCAGTCTGAAGTCAGCAGTCAAGAACCACGTATATACAGCTCTGAAAAGGATCCAGTGGCATCCCATAAAATATATACAGTCTCGAAATTCTACATATCACTTCTTTATTTTTTCCTAGTGGCATATAAGGAACCCGGGCAAAGAGGGCGCACTTTGTTTCATTCAAATGTTATCAAATTCTAAAATTTAATCTATCTTAAGTTCTAACAGTGTCTAGGGATAGCGTAATATTTTAATATCTACCATCGGTGGCTGGGATGTGGCGGGAGGGTGGATGCCAACGTGAAATATTAAAAATCCATAATTTCATTATTATCATGAATAACATGAATACCATCATTCGAGGGGTGGCGCGTGGCGGCAGCCACTGGTGGGAATCCATATTTTCATTATTATCATAAATATAATTTGATATCAATGTTAGGTTGTGTCTGCAATCTAGAATGAGATCTCGTTAGATCATGACCTAGAATCTCAAGAACCAATCGCAGACCGTTCAGGTCTGTCACGTCACAAAATTTCAGCCAATCAGCGCTCGAGAGAAACGTTCAATTGTCTCACCAATCCTACTTGCCTACAGATGCAGCAAGTATTGAGCACTACGAACGTGTCACATTAATCGGGCGTACCAATGGATGCTTTAACACCGCATGATTGAACCATCTGGACACTGTTAGTAATGAATAAATCCAGTAATGACTCATTGGATTCAGTTGTTCTGGTTGCCTTATCAATTGCCTGAGTTCAGTGTTATGATTCTAAGACAGATTTTAAGTAAAAAGTTTCAGAAGTTTCTGGATAGAGTTGATCGTCATTAAATCTCCGATTACACAAATATTATCCATTTGAGGGTAGATATTTGTTACAATCTTTCTCGATAACTGATAGTTCACTATATGGTGAACTGGTTGGCCTATACAGGGTGTTCCGTAATTTCTATGACAGCGTTTCGTAGTTGAATGTAGACATCAAAACAAACAAAAAACTATATGGAGACAAATCGCAAAGCGGCGTCCTTTACGAGTTATGGGCGTGGGAAATTTGCCGGCACGGAACTTTGAGACCCTATAGCAGAAAGATGAATGGCGGTGACAGGCGGCGTGGAATTTCATAAAGGAAGCCATATGCATTGAATCCAAAAATATCAAAATCAAAACTCCAGAACAATTGAGCAAAGGAATCCCCAAAGGAAGTGAGGGATTCCCGCTTATGTTTGCAAATAAAGATCGGTGAAAATGAGCTGCAAAGGAAAGAGTATGTAATATTAAAGTAGAATTCGTCTGTGCCACTTCGATAGTGCAAACAGAATCTAAGATATGGAGAATTGTGGGGTTGCTATGAGTGGTTGCATAACTACCAGTAAATAAGTTTCAACCATACCAGAAAGATTCGTGTATTGAACGGTAGATTAATGTGTTATCAATTCATACAACGTTGCACTCTCCATTTGCGTTACCACACACACGTACGGAGTCATTTTGGTAACACGTTGTTACTGAACCCACAAAATAGTATGTTCTAATGTCTGTATTACTTTGTCATCTAACCTGTTGTCTACAACTCGTAGATTGTCCTGTTACCTTCTGCACCCTACAGTGGTGTGCAAACATTGAAACAAACATACGTTGTTTCAATGTTTACACTACCACAAAACTGCAGTGATAGGTGAAGGGAAGTAAGGAGGTCTGAAGGACTTTTCACCGTGTGTTCGTGAGTCCTACAAACGTATGCTGAAGCTATGAACTAACAAAATAGTATGCAGATCAGGACGAATTCGAATAGAAAGGACAACAGAATTGGGAAACGAACAGTACCACGCAATCTTGTCCTCTTTGCACAAGCAACCACCACTGCGAGAAGCTGCGGCGGACATTTAGGATCCCTGCGACAAAGGCACAAAACAAGTATGTTTGCAATACAAGACACTATGAACACTCACAAAGGAAACACTGGTCACTAGGTCAGTACGTACCACTTACCAAGTTCGAACCGAAGAGTACTCATTGTGACGATTCAACTGACACATGTGAGGAGTCCATTGCATGAAGCGACATGTACTACAAGAGCTGCTGGAAGGAACGCCCACAAACAGCAATGCTTGCCTAGCACCGTTGACGTATGTTCGCATAGACGCGATCGAAAACGGCTGGCATGTCTCGGATTTCCTCAGCCGCAGCTGCAATGCGTGCCACGAGATCTTCCTCCGACTCTACCGGGGTCTCATACACCAACGTCTTCATGTGACCCCACAGAAAGAAAT
>JAGDQP010048270.1:0-14796 GCA_022664845.1 Lepisma saccharinum
TATTCGATCCACTACTGGATGAGGCCTCTCCCCGGAGGGAGGATTTGCTCTACTGCTCCCACGCTGAGCAGACGGGTTGGGAGAGGATATATATAATTTTTTTTTATTGTTATAAAAATATGCGAGGACATCATTTTCCAAACATTTTAGGAAATGAATCAATAATGCTTCTTGCTCTTTTTAATTTCACACTCTTGTTTCGTTTTACATGGGTTTGTAGCCCTCACCAAAAAGAAATGGAACTTCAGAAAACCTTATTTTCTGTGGGAAATATCTTATCACGTTTCCTATAGATGTCAGGGCAGACCTTTGAAAAAAAAGATATCATTAAAGGTAATAAAGGAACAGAGCACGGAAGTAATGTAAGAATATTTTCTTCGGTCTGACATTTCCCCTGGCACTATATTGTTATAGAACGAGATATGTCTGTTACGCTTGTCAAGAACAAGAACAACAACAACAACAAGAAATGTAGGAAATAAATTTCTTCACTTCTTCCTTTGACAGGAGAGCGTGTAACTAAACATATCTCTCCACAGAAAAACTATTCGGTAAAATAAAATAGAGATTGAAATATGAGATAAGTTGATGGGTTGTCACAAAAAAAAGCGCTGGGTTTTATATTTTTCAAAGCTCTCCTTTCAAACTATTCGGTAGAATATAGCATCATAGTGTAGGAAATATATATTACTATTGCTAGGATGTTTCCTTTTCATAATGCCTTTTTCATTATTTTTTAAATGCTTTTTCTTCGAAATTTTCCCTGAATTTTCTTTTCTTCAACGTCCCTCTGTATTTACTCTATCTTTCTTTCTCTTTGTGCTTCTCCAAAATTCTTGTTTGCTTGGCCTTTGTATCTACCATGGTGAGATTGTTTACTCCAGAGACGTATATGTAAGGAATATGTCAAATAACCAGGTATATTTTCTGATTATCTTCTGTTATGCAAGACACTGCTTATTGTGGAGGATATATATGCTGTTACAATAATTAATGATGAACCCACAAGTTTAACCTCGCAGTATCAAACGTTCGCCAGTGAATTCTATCGTGGCAAGATTAGGTCATTTTTGATCTTGAAACCCCTTGAAGATCCCTCTCAATATTTTCCTTCCGTCAACAGTCTCGGACTTCCTAACGGCCTCTTTCCCCCGACTTCCCAACCACGATGGAATCCTCGTTTTCCCTCCATTCGAGCTACATTGCCTGCCCATCTTAGCTGTCGTTATTTTCTTATTCTTATAATGTCGGGAGAATCATACAGTCTGTGGAGGTTTTCATTATCCAGTCTCCTCCAGTCTCGTGTTATCTCGCCCAGATACGGCTCGCACAAACTCTTACAGTGCATGTTTGACTAACACGATCATCGTCCAACTTTCGCAACCATAAAGTATTGCCGCCAGAATAACCGTTGTACATATTTTCAATTTCCATTTTCTTGATATTAACCGCAGATCCTGAGCTTCTACACCGAATAAAAATATACGTTGTTTGATACTGACTTGTTATTTCTTTCATGACCTCGTGTTACATTTTCCCCAAGTATTGAAACTTGTTTATTTTCTCTATGCTCTCATTCTTGGTTATTATGTTCTTTTTCTCTCCTTCTCTGCAGCCGCGGTCCGTGAGGAGGAACCAGTGTACCATGGCACTAGCAGTGAATAAAGGAGAAATGTTTGTATATTGCATTATCTCATATTACACCTATATACAAGCACAGTTCTTCGCTGTATCTGTAATCTGTTCCAATGAAACCTGTGACGTTCCACGCGACGATTCGTTACTCTCCGAATCACGTTGGAGCCGCTAGAATATGGCACTCTCAAATGCCTAAAAAAATTGTTTCTGCGCATGCGCATGACTGGGAGAAAACTTCAGAGATACGGCAATTTTGTGCCAGTTTGAAGGCTGGCTCATTATAGTGTGAAGTGTATACTCAGCAATTACAATAATGCACCGTAGAAATGATGTTACGGGCAAACACTTGTTTTATTTTTTAAGTATTAATAATAATTTAAGATATTATTATCTTAATATCGTTTTGTAGATCCGCTCTGCAAGTATTTTGGCGTAAATTAAATCCTGGGATTCAGGTTTTGGTTGAGAATGTTCTGCACCCTGTTTCCCTTTTCCTTCAGTAAATTAGAGATATTATTTTTATTTTGTCATGCCTTTTTAGTTATCAAAATTGAAATTATCTCATCGGAATTAGAACCGTATTTTTCTTGTATTTGTTTTAGTGGCTGATTTAGAAATTTTGGTTTATAGTTAGCTATTGCTGACAGTTTGGTTATCTTAGAAAGCTAAATTATCCTAACCTAACCAATCCTAATATGTATTGATTAAAGTTTAAAAGCCTGTTTTCTACAGTTTTTCCTGTTTTATTTGTCTCGACAGACAATCCAATATTATGAAATTAAGTTGTAAGCTCTGTACAAGTTGTAATTACTGTGCACTGATAGCTACTTGCACTTAAGGTTAACTTAAACAGGTGTGTGATTACATTGAATAACTTTCATATTTTAGAAATAATACATTTAGACAATCAGATTCAAACTTCTGAAATATGTAAACAAATTATTAGTAATGCTGTGAAATATGTATTGGGTTCTCAAGACTGTAATGTCACATAACTCATAGTTTTGTTTCTCTTCATGAAAATTATACACATTGAAATTTTCTCTTTGTAAATAGAAATCATGTAGATTCGAAATTCTGTAAACTCTGGTTTGGGTTCTGTTTTAACGTTGAGCGTTCAATGTAGTATTTTGATTGTTTCGTAAATTATAAAAATTAAAAGGAAAAGATACACTTTACTTGGTCTCTCGAAACCAAATGTTATTTGGAAAAATTGTTTTTTCTTTCTCTGTAATTCCAAATACAAATGTTTATCAGTATAAATTTTGTTGAATCTTCTTGTACAACGTTTTCCTATAGAGGAAATAAAATTATGTTTTTAACCAGTATTTGAGGTGTAAAAATTTATGTGAAATGTAGTTAGTACACCGAAGTGTTATTTAATGTCTGCTAATTTGGGCTATTGTGTTGAAAAGGTACTCAACCTTGCTCGGTGATAGTCCACATTTCCTGGTGCAACTAAAGCGTGTTTTGAAGTAAATTTCAGTTTGATATTTCATACTCGAAAAACAAAATAGTCAATAGCTATGAATTCTCTGTCAAAATTATTGCGGCATGTGTTAATTCGCGCTGGATTGTTAGAGCCTTGTAGTATGTTAGTGGCTAATGTTCGAGAGTCCGAGCATCGGTTTCTCGGGCAGGCGGTTGATCTACGTGTGGATCGGACTTGGGCTGAACGGGATTGACAGGAATGATGTTGTAGTTAAGGTTTCGGAGGGTGCACAGACACTCTGCCTCGAGACTATTTCTGATGTACGTAATTCCGGTTACTGTCCAAGAACGGGATAGATTCCGCCTGGTGTACATTAGTTAATTATTTACAATTTTTCTTTCTCGTTTACTGAATGTGAGTTAGGTGTGGGCGAAGTGAGTGGTAAAGAATAAGGTAGATAGTGCTTAGGGTTAGCAGGACTACTTGATAACTTGATGGAAATATCTGGAACAGTAACTCTGTTATAGTAGCCCACTAAGATAGCGTTTTGTAATGATTTAAAACCTTCTCTACGCTTCTGCAATTATTTTAGAGTATGTTAGCTTAAAGTTTTCTCCTATTCTCTTTCTGCATAGCTTTTATAAGCTCTGAGGATGCAGAATTGGGATGATATTAAGATCCGTCTTAAATGGATTTTTCCCCTTTTGAAGCAAGTGAGTATCGACGTTGCATGTGAGTTCTGACTATCCTT
Organism: Lepisma saccharinum; assembly: GCA_022664845.1. NCBI lineage: Eukaryota > Metazoa > Arthropoda > Insecta > Zygentoma > Lepismatidae > Lepisma > Lepisma saccharinum. The sequence goes on from JAGDQP010048270.1 coordinate 3,822, forward strand.
GTGCAGGTGTAGTGGTTTAAGGTTCTAACTTTCCTGCGTGTTCATCTTGCCTGAGCTCTCTTTTGTCTTTTTTTATTGTTTCAGACGTCTGTTGTCGACAACTTTCTCTGATCTGGGACTTCTCTCCGGTTTCTCTCATGTGTGCTTCGTATGATACAACTAAATTTAATGGTTACAATTGGTCTTCGTATGGAAGCAAGGCAGTGTTGGGTAGGCACCGCCTTCACTTTCTCTCCGTATACATTTATGAATATAATTTTATAACTTTTATGCCCAAATGATGTTTCAATTGCCATTTGCTAATTTAATACCAATTGCACCTTGTCGAAATGTTGCATCATTCGCGATGGTGCCGTGTTGCATTTGGAAATCTCTTTCTCCAACACCACGTATATTTCGACATTCTTTTTCAAATCAATTTTATTTTCATGAAATTATGGGTAAAAATGTCTAAACACGCTGTACACAGTAATTAAACTTGAAACCAACATGTTTATTGTTAAATGTTCAAGTGTAGTAAGTTGTGTTATCCTTTAACAGCCTATGAATACAATTTTAAAACTAAAAAGGATGAAATATAGACAAGATGGAAAATTGGCTTAAGGGAATAGGCCTGGCAGATAAATTCGCCACATTTTAATCATCTTTGTAACTGTCAATTCCTATTCCCCATTTCTGCTGAAAGAAGAAGTAATCAAAATGGCGGTAAAAGAAACACTTGATCACAATTGCATGCATGACTACGAAAAAGAACCATTTCCTCATTCTCTGCATGTGCAGAAGTAAAAACTGAAAGTACCCATTTCAGCATACGAAAAGCTTCTGGGTTTTCATACATTTTGATGAAACAATGTGAAATACTGAAAACTTTGCGCAAGTTTACTGAGAATACCTTGGAAAGTTTACAAAAAAATTAACAGTGATAAAGTGTGGTTGTAGCAAACAGCTTTAAGAACAAAATTAAAGCAGAACTAATGCCTTGAAATCACGAAATAATTAAAATGGAATTTCTTCTTCAATAGGAACAACTGCCAGGTGTTATTTCTTTATCCAAAAGAAGAATATTTGCGTAGTAAAATATAGAATACGTATTGTGTTGCATGCGAACAGTATTCTTCTGGGAATCCATTGTTGTGGCTTCATAAATCGTTCATCTATTCACGGCAACTTTTCCAATGGTGATATAGGAGAAACATGGAACAGCGCCTCAAAAAGGAGATGGAGCAGAAGGAGTTACAGAGTAAAGAGAGGGAAAGAGAAAGAAAGAGAGAAAGAATTCGAAAGGGGAAAAAAGAGACAATACAATATTTCCTCGTCATTGTATACCGCAGATCAATATTGTCGTGACTCGCATCAAAACGAGGGAACACATTTTCAAATTCAGTCTCTACTTTGCTATCGTCTTTATTCTTCTATTGCGTTTTTCTTTTATTTCTTCCACTACTCATTTTCTTCATTCCTTTTGCTTTACGGAGTTCGATACGTTTCGACTTCTAGTAACATTTTTTTTTCTCTATTTTACAATCTTGTGATGTAACATAGGCTATTCACCTCTCAGATTAAGAGTTTGCGTCAGAAAGGGATATTTTTTTCAAAGGAGATTGCATTTTCCTTTATACCCGCTTCAGTTAGTCTATCTACAAGGAAAGGATACTTATTGAGATAAGGGTTCAATCTCGAAACAAGGGGGAACCACAGTGGCTCAGTGGTGGAGCGCTCACCTCTGGTGCTTGGTGTCCTTGGTTCGATCACGGCTCGTGCCATGTGAACGTTGTAGTGAACAAATACCGTGTGCGCGGGTGTCCTCGGTGTTCTCCTAACTTTCTTCACTCCACCGATTCTCAAATCATCATCCATTCGGCTTGAGCCAAAGTTGCCTAAAGGACTTAAATAAAATTCAAAATTCTGATTTCAAATAAGGATTATAGAATACAGGGTGTTGCAAAAATGATGAGCCAAGTTTCTTTTTTGTTAAGGGAATGTGGCAAAGAAAAGATTCCCAAATGTAAAAATTTCGTTGTCCAGGACTTAACTTTGTGTAATAAACAAACATAGTAATCACTTTTAGCAATGTAAGCTGTATTCATGAATCATATTTTATTTCGAAATAAAGCTTATAGTGATTTGCTAAGCCCACACGCCATTTGCGATGCTGTTATGTCTAATTTATCTAAATAAAAGGAACTGTTCCTTTTCTTGGTATACGAGAAATTTACTTTTAAATGAGTAATATTTTCCAACACTATGTGCATGAAAGATTGGGTAGCAAAGTAGCCTAAATGACGAAATCTTCTTTGAAGATGTACTCTGTATGTGTGTCTTAGACAGTCTACAAATTATAAATATCTTACTGTTTATGAAGGTATATTTTATACATACTGTTATCCAATCCGTAACTCTCGTTGCTAACACGATTGCGTAAATCAACTACGCTCCCGGATAGAAAGACGCCGTTCCCGAATATTACAGTATTAAGATTAACGAGCGCCAAGCCCTCACTCAAGACAGAGAGTTAAATTTTGCATAATTAAGGGAACAATCTCTTTTATCATAAGCTTACGAAGGGTATAGAGTTTTGTGTAGATAATGAAATAAATCGGATCAATTGCCAACAGACGACTTTTGTTAAATTATTGTGCTTCTCTAATGATAGACAATTAACTCTAATTGAATTAGCTACGAATGTCTCTAACTTTTCCCCCTAAATATCCAGGAATGAATAAAGAGAATCTTTATGCTTTAGGAAAGATTATAGTTATGTCAAGCGATAATCAAACTTACAGAGTTCAACTTAATCTAAAAGTACACGTACAAGATTCAATCTATACAAAGAACAAATCATTCTGTTTAATTACGAGGGGTGTTCAACAATTATTGTCCGTGGCGCCGAAGGAATTGAACCACGATCTTTGTACGCCAGTATTTCGTTGTGTAAGGCTTTAGTAGTAAGTGTTAAAATTATCAGACTTCTATCACAGACAGTGATAATGTTATTTGCGTTTGCCAGGTAGCGAATGAGTCCTGGTAGTGAAAATGAAGAAAACTGAAGCGTACTTGCCTCTTTTAGTTGGGGAACAGTTGGCGTTTTAGTTGAAAGTTGTTGGAAGCAAGATCTGGGGAGAAGGAAGGATCCTGAAGTAGCTCAAAACCTTCAGCTTCAATCGCAGACATTGTGTGATGACTTTTGTGGGCGGATTCATCATCCTGCTGCAGGAGGACTTTTGTAATTAACATTTGTCTCCTCTTCTCCTGGATTGCATCCCCTAATTTTAGAATTAGCTGTGTGTATTAATGTCCAGTGATATTGTGTCTGTTGGAAATAATCAATCAGGAGAATTCTCTTGGCGTTCCAAAGTTTTGTGGCTATAAGTTTATCTACGGATGATGACACTTTGAATTTACTATGAGGGTACATCTTTGGTGCCTCTACTACTCGCTTTACTGCACATTCCGGATCGCAATGGTGTATCCAGGTTCCATCCATGGTTATCTTGCAAAAAAACGCTCATTGTTTGGATTAAACAGTGCTAACGTGGTCTCTGGTGCACGACCTCGTTCTTGCTTTTGATCAATAGTTAAAAATTTTAGATGCACTCGTTACCTGAAAAACGTTAATAACATTATCACTATCAGTGACGGAAGACTGAAATTTTCAACACTTACTAGCAAACCTTTAGAAAATAAGATACTAACGTACACAAATCATGGTTCAACTTCTATGATGTATCAGGGACAATAATTGTTTAATACCCCTTTGTAATAACCTAGTTCATCTTTCTTTAATCATCACGATGATGCTTCTTCCATGTTACACGTCTACCACATCCACGTTCTTGTCCGTATTCATAGGATTTATTTCAAACTACTACAGAGCTAATAATGAATTCTTTTCAGCTTTCAATGCATATTTACTCTTATTTAATTTATAAATATAAGGTAAATGTACCGATTATGGCCCTGGTCCCCAATATGGCCCACCTCCCAGATCTCTGCAGCTTTCCGTTGGTGCTACTAGATGTCACAGTAAATTATATCCTCATGACAAGAGAAAGCATTTTTGCGCGACTCATTTGTTTGTTGTTGAAAACCTAATCCTTATAATGCATGGGTGAGCGTACGTGAACATAAAATGTGTGTGACGCAATGTATTGCATTGTGTAACTAGCTGGCGCCAGAAAAAGAAGTCAATAGTGCGCAATATAGCCCACCGCCATATTGGGCAAAATGCAGTCATAACTGTTTAAAATGAAAGAGTTGAGTATTTGAAATGTCTGTACTGAACACTCATCATCATAATGTTTAGTAATTAAAACGAAGATAATGCCAGGTAATAAGGAAGCTATTAATTCCAATACAAAGAATAAGAAGATTAAAACCAAAACAAAGCAAGTGTCATCTCGTTTAAAACGACCAGAATTTCAACAACTGCTTCTAATAGTCCTGAAGAACCGACACTGAGTTGCTCCATGTCTTGTGAATCTTGGTTTTGTTACCTTTGTCAAGCAGAAAAGGTTGCAGATATGCATCTTTGAGTGTCGTAGCGCAAATACGTTAATGAAGAGTGGGTTGGAATCACCGCTAAAGATTACGGACCATTTCTTTGTCCCTCATGTAAGACGTGACGTTCTAAACTTCTTCGTTTGTGTTACACTTGTTTTTCACAAATTTTGGCATTTTGTATTCTTGGTTTTGCAATGTCATATAAATTATGTATGTTTGTAACGTATATCTCTCAGTATGTAGCATATATGAATAATACAGAATGATTACACATCACTTTTGTCATACGCTCGTATTTTCTATAGCGGGCACTCTTCACGGAGTCGGAAGCTCTTTCATGAAGCTGTAAAAAATAGAATAAATTCAGATCGACGAACCTTCCATGATGTTCATCACTTTCGTTTTATGGGTTTGCGTCATTTGAATCACAGCGTCTGATATAAGGCCAACGATCATGGACTAGTAGCAAGACTCCCCTCCCCTAGAGCCACGGTCCCTCTTGTAAACCCATAGAGTTATAAAATTTCTCCACTAGAGACAGGGCTGGCGCCACCATCTACGTGATTTTAGCTCTCAGCGCGTCGTAAATTGAACATTCATTTGTCTCACTGTTTGTTTGGCACGAGGCGTCTGCTGCTGCAGAGCAGGCAAGTATTGTATTTACCACGCACGGTCTTTCTATGAAGGAAAACAATTGAGAATTCGCATTAGAGTTCATGTTACACTCTTGTTAGTTAAGTTCAGCACATAATATACAAACAATTCCTAAGTAAATTGATCAATAGAAGGTATAATTTAATGTAAAAATTACTTACAGAAAACATTCTTGATAAATATGATTTTGGATCTGAAAGATTTTTTGTTAAATAAAACAATAGGATGTTCATACTTCAAGCCACATAACTTATTTCAAAAAACATTGGAGATACATTTAAAAATATTATACAACATTAGGAATACATCGCAAGTGACATGAGTATTATACACACAAATTGCTGGTACTGTAATTATATTCAACCAATGGTTTACTTGCATAAATTTACAAAGAAAATTAAAGATTGAAAATAGGGTAAGGGCACCGGTCGTCGGACATACACTAGTAGTCGACAATTTTCACATAAATATCATTGAAACAGACGTATGCCATTAAAAAATGTGTATAAAAATTATCTCTAGTTGCGGACAGCTTTAACTTGATATTTAAGTTCTACCAGCTATCGAAAGTGACATTATATAGATCACCGAAAAAAATCTGGCTTCCCTGGTTAGCTTAAAAGATGCCGGAAAAGTTATTTGAGAACGAAGAAGATTGTCTGTAGATTTAGGGTAAAAGTCTTTGTCTTAAAACTATTAAAACGACATTGTATTTTCTAGCTTTGCAAATGTTCTGTTTTGTCTTTATATCATAAACAGTACGAATCTATTAAGTATATTATTGTGTCCGACTTCAGGTATATAAGGTATATAGAATTGACGAGTGACCGATATAGAGAATAGACCTCTTGCCGCTCAGGGTGACCGATAAGAAGCGTTTCTTATCTATTTTTGTTTCTATTGTTCTTAATAGTGTAATCAAAGTGCTCCTGGTTCGATTCCCGGCGGGGCACAAGTGCTTCGGAATCCATGTTAAACTGTAGGTCCCGTCCTTAGGACGTCATCTTCATGCTATGGAAGGCAATGGCAAATCACCATCGGTTCACCTAGCTCTGGGACCTTCAGGTCAAGAGCTGCCTTCGGACAGAACACCCATCATCATCATCATTGTTCTTAATTTAACAAGTCTTTTCAACAGCACATTATTTACCGATCCGCCGTAGCGCAGTGGTAGAGCGTTGGTGTAGCATTCGGGAGGTCATGGGTTCGATTCCAGCGGCCGACCATCATGACTGAGGTTTTTCCATATACTTTGCCCAGGCAAATGCAGGGATGGCACCTTGAACACCTGGCTAGTGTTGCCACGAGACGAGACAGAGAAAATGGCTACACCAAACGAGACGAGACAGAACTCTCGTAATGCAAAGTATACATCTTATCGTGACGAGACACTCTCTGGACAAGATATTTTCGAGACAGTCTAAATCTCGTCTCGTCGGCAACACTAACCCTGGCCGACATCTTTTCAAATCCTTTCCCCTCCCCTATCCCGGCCTGAGCTTTAGGTGCCTAAGATTATCGGCTTAGAACTATTTAAATTTTAAACAGACAGATACAATTATCATTTTTTCCTACGCAAATATAAACACTTTACTTCCATTAGGCGTAAATGAAAACTATCCAGTATTTCTCAATGTAAGAATACTTATTTTAATGATTATTTCTCTTTGGCATTGAGGGACAGTTTTATAACTATTGATCTAACACGATCGCATCAAATAATTCTAATCAAAGATGTGTGTTTTCTTTTATATTTCTAGCAGACATAAACTGCACGAAAGAGCTTCTTACATAATGAAATATTTTTCACGGAATAATATTAAATGATCATTTATATGTGAAACAATACAGTACTTTCTTTCTTATGTCTCTCAGTACAACCGTAAGCTGCACAGAAGAATTGCATTTTCTTCTCAAATACAAACGAAACAACTATAACAAACAATGCCAAAGAGCGAAGCACAGCAGCCATTTGATAGCAACTCACAACACGTGTTGTTGCCAAACAAACATAATCTCGCTCCACTTTCAAGTAGCGCCGCATTTGCAGCGCCAATCCTGACTCTAGTGGAAAGATTTTATAACTCTATGTGTAAACCTGGTACTTTTTAAGCATAATGTCACTGTTGGAAAAACTGTCAGTAGTCCACACCTCAGAAACTCCGAACACATCGTAAGCCGATAATTCACTGTTATACATATCAACAGAATTTCACAAAGTACAAGTAGGTTCAATAATATTTAATAACTTGTAATTTATTGTGAAACAAGTCTTAAGTATGTACCTAATAGGAAGAGATACGGTAAAGCTAAGAAGAAAAAAATGTCAAAATCCTGTTAAAGAAAGAAGAGCTCTATTCACTTTAATACTGGTACTAAGAAAAAGACGCGGAGGAGGGTGGGCAGAGGAACGAAAAAAAAGTGCCTGTGGGTGGGTAGCTGTACAGTATAGTGGTAGGAGAAAGAATTTTTTAATTAATTGTAAGGCCAAAGAAGTAAGGGTGGAATATAGAATAGTTAGAATGAAGGATGGCTCTCGCTTAATTGTAGAATTCTTCTCTCGATTTTTTTTTTACTCTTGGTTTTTTTCCTTTGCGTTCATTTGAAAGAGAATTTTAAAAAAGATTGAAGCTTCGTTTAGTATATAATGAAGGTAAAAGACTAAATAGGGTTTGAAAAGATGTCACCAAAAAAGATACACAGCGAAAGAGAGGCAAAGGTGTTGAATATGAAACATAATAGAGTCGCGATTTGCAAGAACGTAGCTTAAGCAAGCAACTGGGTCAATTTGTCGACACTCTTCATTAAGGACTAATTACAGAGTATTGTTGTAATTAAGTTATTCAGATTATGGGTTGTCCCAAACTCATATATATCTAATTTTGTGTTCTGACAAAAATCCATGTCAAACAGGCCGTGAAAGACTGCATAAATGTTTACATTTCCCATAACAGAACTGTGCTTTTAAATGTGATTCATTTTACATTACACTGTGAATAAAATGGGATATGGATTACAAGGTGATTATGAACTTCCGGACTAGAAAACTTACTAAAGTGACCAAAATAATATTAGTAAGCATGCAATGCTCGATCAATGACCTCTATCAAAAAAAACGATACTGGACTGACTGCAGCCATTCAAAATTGCATTAATATATGAAGCCAGGGAGCAGAGAGCACGCTTAATCTCGTTTGTCTACTTCCAGTCTAAACCAATATGAACCAAATTTTCGGTTCCAGCTCAGTTTTTTACGCTTAATAACGCTGTGTGGTCCGTTTTTTAATCTATGTCTTAATTCTGGCAAAAATGTAACTATTATTAGCAGTATTTTCTATTCTATGCAGAGTACGATATACTCTTACATACAAAACTCAGGAATTAAGACTTAAATTTAAAAAATCGGCCCACATAGCGATAAGAAGCGTATAAAACTGAGTTAGAACTGAAAATTTGGTTCACATTGGATTAGACTTGAAGTGGACAAACGATCTGAAATATTTGCTCTGCCATCCATCTTCCAACACTAAGTAGTCACTCCAGTATCGTTTACGTAGAGCTCGATATACTTTGATCAATATTGTTGGAAAATTAAGCAAGCTTTATCAGGAAAAAGTATTCAGAATAACCAAGAATGTTTGTCATGACCAAATTTAGACAACAGGATCGTCACAGTAAAATTCCCAATGAAATCTCAGAGACTGAGCAACATTTTCCTTCTTGTTAGGCCGACTTTTCATACAGGCGTTCGCCGCGTACTTTGCTTGTTATTTGGGTGAATAGCCCATTGAAACACGTTTCTAAGTACCTGTTCTACGTGTAAGAGCTGATTTTCATGAAAACTTGTTTGCTTGCGATTTGGGTGAATAGCCAATTGAAATACGTGTTACATGGAGAACACGTATTAGGGGGCTTAAAACACGTGTTTCAATAGGGATATTCACCCTAATCGCAAGCATGGCAAGCGTTCTTGAAAATCAGCTCTAACACGAGTTTCTATTGACTACTAAAAGAAATTGCAAGGAAAGCCGGGCTTAAACGTGATGTTTCGTAAGTTTATTGTGCTTAATAAAAGTAATCTAACCTGACTTTTCTAATCAATGTCTCTGAACTATTTTGTGATGTTTTCGTTGTGAATAAAGAAGAAAAATAATCTAACTTGACTTTTGTAACCTATTTAAGTGGAACAGAGCATTTGTCGAAAGTAGAAAGGAAGAAAAAACATAATCTTTTGATACGAGAAAAGGTACTTTCAACTGCCGAAGATTGTTTATTTTTTAAAAAATAACCGAACCGAATCTACAAATTATATCAATAAACGGAAGCATGAGTGTTATAACAGAACTGGAAATTGTTATTTCTTAGGCGAAAGTTGCATTTTGCATACCAGATTTTTTGCTGAAAATTATGAGAGTTGGTTCTCAACCTCCAAAAAAATATTCTAGTCTGTTAATGTTCTTTTAAAAAATATTTAGAAAGTTATATGTAAACTAATCACTCTATTTGAAGAGTGTACAAGGTATTAATAGACCTCGTATTAATAGATTTTACCAGGTCTATATCAGATTTTAATCATGTATGAGGGCTGATTTTCATGAAAGCTTCCGTTGCTTGTGATTTGGGTGAATAAGCAATTGAAACATGTGTTACATCTCGTAATAAAACTACACCACGAAACACCACGTGTTTCAATTGGCTATTCACCCAAATCGCAAGCAATGCAAGCTTTCATGAAAATGAGCCCTTATTGTTGAGGTCCTTCATTCACTATACTTAAGATAGCCAATGCCACAGAATCCCAATTCAGGCAAATTTCTTAACGTATCATAAGTTATTTTCTACAAACCAGGATCTCTATTTTACTATTATTATTATTACTTCTAGGAATTATCTTATGAATCTACTGAAATAGGAATGAATAATGATTTACTAGTGTTAGTAACTGATAAAAAGGTGAATAGTCTTTTTTTTTTTTACTATTTCCTAAGGATTGTATTTAATTAACTTAGCATTAAATTAATCCTGGTACCTCCTATCTAAATTCTTATAATTGTTAATTATATTATGTTTGGTTTTAATCTGTTCCATGTTTTAATTAGTATAAAGAGTTTCAACGTGGTTGAAGAATTTAAACAATTTAAAATTTATAAAGATGGTCTAAAAACACACTTCCCTCAAAATGCCAATGATCCTACCGTAATAGACTCGACATTAATCACAGGCAATATGCAAATAATTTTCACTGGGATGTTTTAATGTGTCAACTTACCTTGTCAAATTACTGATAGCAAACATATTATACATTCATTAAGTATTTCGCTAAGAAAATGGACAAAATTCACGTTTCTAGTAAAATTGTCCTTCCAAGTGCCAACATAGGCATTACTCCGAACACTTCCTAAACAGCACAACCACGTGAAAATAACGTCATATCTACGTCAAAAATTGATGCAAATCACGTCAAAATGACTGGTAAATGTCACAAACCAAACGACATGTGTAAAATTTCTCCAGTGATAGCTTTTTCCTGTAGGTATTTGTTTCAAATACACATATAAATGAATTAATCTGTCCCAAAACAACCGTTTGATCCAGTCGCTTTTGCATTTTAACCTCATTTTAGAAAGTAACACACACACACACACATGAAACATTTGTTCACTGTTTCACTCCAACTACATTGGCTAGAATCACGCAGTTGCTATCGAAGACGAGATATAATCATAGTAGTATGTCGTCAAAAACTAGAGGATGAGACACGACAGAATTACGTCAATTAAGGACCAAAATGTCACGTAATAGCAACGTAGATTTTATGACA
>JAGDQP010048271.1:0-14796 GCA_022664845.1 Lepisma saccharinum
ATCTTATTCTTAATTGTTATGTATCTACTTCGAAAAGATAACGCATTAAAACGAACAAAATTGCGAAGGAAGAAAGTCATGATAGCTTGCAATCAAGAGGGATAAATGGTCCGTGCAAGTGTCACAAGCCACATTGTGGTTCATCCAAGTTCTGGGCCAGCTTTCCGTACAACTGTCACTCCGTGCAAGTGTCCCGAATCAGAAATAAATATATTCAACGATATTAGAGAATTAAAGAAAATAATAAGAAAGAGAAAAATCAGAGCGTTGTTGCAATTAGCAGCTTTAATTGTATTTATCAACACGGCTCAAGTAAATCACATTTTCTTTAGTGACGTCACACTGAAAATCTAATATTATCATAATTTGTTAAACATAAACATATTTGTTGTTCCTATACCCTAATAGTCATTCTCACCTTTCTCCAATCCATCGTTTCTCCTTGGCAATTTCTGGAAGTCCGTGAAATTGCGTTGCTCGAAATACTTTTGCAATACATTCCATCCCTTTTAATTCTCTCTTCTCTACCTGCGAGAAAGCATAAATAAGGATTACAATTTCCATAATTATAACAACAATCATCTAATCATTTGTAACTCTGTTATAAAAATGAATAATTTTATATTAATTATCTTACATCAATCAAAATTCGAAATCACTCGAATCAGTTCATTCTACGTCCTTGAAAAATGAATGCTTCCTGTGTAGGTCTCTAATGTTTAATACCAAATGTTAAGAAACTAACTCTATGGATTACGCAACTCGTAAGTTAATTGACGCTCGTTCTCTACTGGATTCTATCCTCGACAGGATAAAGCCAGTTTTCATCACGAACTCCCAAATCTGGAAGAACCCTTCTAATATTGTCGCCCAACTACGTCTCGCTCTTCTCAACGGTCTCTTTCCCTCCGGCTTAGTAACCAGAATGGAATATTTCCATCCGCGCTACATGACCTGCCGATCTTATCCGTCGCGATTACCTTATTCTTAGAACATTGGGTGAGTAGTACAGTCTATGGAGTTCTTCATTATGCTGTCTCCTCCATTCTTCGCTCATCTCGTCCCTTTTCGGCCCGTATATCTTTCTTAAACTCTGATTTTAAAACACATGTTATGTATGTTCATCTGCAAGGATCGTACTCGTACTTTTGCAACCGGAAAGTATTACCGGCAAAATAACTGTTCTGTATATTTTCAATTTCAACTACCTTCATGTGAATCACGAGGTTAGGAGTTTATGGACTGAATAGAAACATGCATTGTCCGATGCTAGGAGCGAATTGTTGTTCCTTCCGAGACCTGTTTTGCGCGTTGTATTTGTCCCTAAACTTTTACATTTGTTTTACTTTCTCTACGATCTTATTCTTAATTGTTATGTATCTACTTCGAAAAGATAACGCATTGACCCGGTATCCATTCATGTATATATATTTTCCATAATTTAAAGCATTTTACAAATAAAAACGTGAGTGTTCCGACTTAGATCACACTGTATCTACTTATTCTTCTAAATAAAAAAATTGACCATTACACCCGTCTTCATGGACCGAGGTACTTTTTTTAATCATGCTTTCTAGTGGTTTCCTTATGTACCCTTCTCGTATAGCAAGTTTTGGTCGAGAAAGCAGTTTGAGCCATGAATAGGTTTACTTGTAAGAGCAAACCTAGTATTGAGCAACTCTTTGGCAAATGTGTAATCCATTTCCAAAAGCGCCCTTGTCCACAAAGTTGTAAAATTGAGATATTGGCATTTCTAAATTCATGTTATTATATTAAGGTTTTATTATTCCAGGACGACAGTAAAATCATTTATCTTAAGAAAGTAAAGGACAGAAACAAAAGTTAACAGTAAAATTTGTGTTTTCTTTTTTTTTTCTTGAAAAAGTAAAATCTTGGTAAACTAAAACTTCTAAGATATTCATGGCTGCAAATTTTAATTTTCTTTAGTTTTGAAAAATAAGTAGTGTATCACAAGTGTTTTGTTGTTTTCCCAACGTTTTTGGCACTTGAACAAGGACGGGTTTGGAAATGGAGTACACAAATATTAAACCACCTCTGAATAACAATAATAATCACTTTGTCAGTCGGAATTTAGTACAGTATTAAAAGTTGTTGACACTCTAAACCGGTTAGTAGAATATTTTCGGCAGCCACGTTTTATGTTGTGTGTCATATGGACAATCTATTTGCAAAGTAACTATAATGAGTTAAATTAGCATATCTAAGTACTGTATAAGTTTAAAACAAGTTGTTTCCGTGGATAGAGAAACTTCGAAAATGATTCGATGTATGAGTGAGGTTTCAATTGTCTTTTCTAAAACGCCGCATTGACTACAGTATTATCATTCAGAAAGATCTCAAGCTGGAAACGCGAAATCACACAATAAATATAGCTATCCTAAAGATCTTGTCACTCTAATTACAGTGTTCCTTGCGCTTCAAATAACATTCTCTAACAGTCTATATGCGGTGATATCGATCAACAATTAAAGTCACCCGACAGTATGCGATGTCTATCGCAAGTCCATGTATAATTTTCTCTTGATAGGAACATTTACAAAATATAAATGGCAGTAATAGTGATACGTTCTAGCAACGTACTTCCTGGTGTGTAATAGTTTACTTAATAAACAACAAATGATGGATATGTTATGATGAGAAACAGCAAATGGCAGTTACACGGATAGTCATATTATTGACATTTGTAAGAATAATGAAAACAACATTACAAAACTGTCAACAATAGAACTGTCAACTATTCCCACTTTTAAGCCACTCGATAGCAATGCTGTAGAGAAAGGACCTTTTTTATCCCGCTCAGTCTGTGTGTCCGTCCGTCAGTGTACAGGAATTAAATCTCTGGAACCGCAAGGTGTAGAGAGGTACTTTAGCTACACTAGCTCACAGCGGGCGGATTGGACGGAACTTCCTTGATTGGTGTAGTGTTGCAACCCATTTTTCTAAAATCAGCTCTTCAAAATGATTCATTCTGTTGGACCTATCTGCACCTAAATTAACCTACACGTTATTAGACAAAGCAGAAATATACTGTAGGTGTCACCGCCCCTAAATGCCCTAGTTGCCAGTGTTGCCAACTAATTTTCTAGAAAATTTAAGCTTTCAAATTCCTTCCGTTACGTTAGACGTAGCAACACTCAACTTGGTGTAAACATTATTCGACGCAAAAGGAAAATACTGTGAGTGTCTCTGCCGCAACACACTGTGTTGCCAATGTTACCAACCTGTGTCTAAAATGATCTAATGAGCCGCAATATGTAGAAGCATGGCTGAGATGTCGTTGAAATGATCTTGTCTAGCTTGCAGCAATGAGAACCGTCCTGATTGTGGCAGATAGTCAGTGTTGCCAAAAAATTGTAAATCAATTTTTGAAATTGCTTAAACTCCATTAGACATAAATGCATCAAAATTGGCATAAACATTACAAGATAACAGAAAAAATACTGTAGACTCCACTGACCCCAAGCACCGCAACTTCCAGTGTTGCCAAACTATTTTCTATAAAATTTGAATTCTCAAATTACTTTCATAGCATTAGACGTATCAGTACCAAACTTGGCATAAACATTATTGGACACAATATAAAATACTGTGCGTGACCCCGCCCATAAGCCTCAAATATCAGTGTTGCAAACTCTTTTATAAAATGAATGTTTGTGTGAGATACTATCAAGGGAGAGGGTAATATTCTAATTTTTGTTGTTTCGAGAAAATCCTTCTATTATCTTATATTTTTTAATGATTTTTGTGTAAAGTATGATTGTTCGTAGAATCGCAAAGCTAACTTATTTTTCTAAATATGAACAGAGATAGCATGTTCGCTTCTGACAAAGTTGTCAGTCACTTGTGTTCAGCTTGACATGATTGATTTTGTTTTGAAATTGGTAAACAAACATGAAACCAGTTTCTAGCATCCATATTCTTTCTGGTTATTATCATAAAACTTGCCCATTCCAGCCTCAAGTAAAGCTTGTTGGAACCAACATCTATTCGGAAAAGTTTATTAAACTTGAAAAATTCCTGAAATTTATTTTGTTGCACTTTCCCTTTCGTTCCAAATCGATAAGGACCGATCACGTGTGGAGTGACTCGATTGAGGAGTTATGTCGGTGGGAGGTGTATTGTGGTGAACTACGTGAAACTTAAACAACAGTGTAAAAGAAAAGAGATGAAAAGTCGCCGAATTTGTGTAATGACTAATGCACCGGATAGGTGGACCGCAAACCACGTTCGAATCCCATCGTAGTGATTGATTTTTTAACTTCTTTATTTCAGGAAAAGAACTTTAATTTTACTCCTTGTTCTTCTAAATAATTCCTCCCTCTTGATTCCTTTTGCATTTTACTAAATTCTGGAAAATATTTAAGAAACTTCAAGGTGTTTTAATTGTACACAATTGTATAATTTCCATATTTAGCGCTGTATTTTGAGTAGTAATCAATTATCTTGGATATTGGTTTTCGGGACACTAACGGTCCCCAATTAACCTGGATACTCAATGCTCTACTGTGATGCCGAAAACAGTATTAACTAACCACGCTCTCTGCTGATTCATTTGCTACGCTGTGTGACGTACGGATTGGTCCTTGCAATGAGATAAACCGGAGCTCAAGTACAATTATTATATACAGGATAAGGTCCAAATACTTGCTACCACTAGGTATGGTACCGAGACCGAGACTAGTATCGGTCTCGTCTCAAATTCGAGACCAAGACCGAACCCGAGACTAAGATCCAGGAATCGAGACGAGACCGAGACACTATACATCGAGATTTACTCGAGACGAGACCAAGACCGAGACTTATCCCTCGAGACGAGACCGACTTGTACCTCATTCCTTTTCAGGAATGTCGATAATATTAATTTAATGCTTTTGTTGATGTTGTTCCATACTTGAAGAAGTCTTGTGACAGTTTCATTCTGATAAATTAATTTAATATGTTATATTGTAGTTCAAAAATATGACTATAAGTCATATAAGTAGTTAAGTTATCAAAGCAGGAAACGCTAAACTTAAGTGAACACTGGCAGTCACGACAAACACTAAGCGAACGGAAACATGGTTACAAGGGTCGTAAACATCACTGTATAAAGCGTGCGACACAGATGAACAGCACATGACAAAGAAAACGGCATTTACAGCCAAGCGTATTGGCGCGACGTCGCGGACAAGGTCAGTGAGCGACCGAGCAAAAGCGGAAAAAGCCGAATGCAAGTGGCTCGACTGATGCAGGATAATAGAGCGTGCCGGTTTATAGAATACCGGATAAAAGAGCGCCTACTGTATATGGAAACAAGTAAGTCGGAGCTCAGTGACGGAACACCTCAACTCTCTTCTTAGCCCTGGTAGTTCCTGATTTGAAAGTTGTCGACAGACAGACGTAGAGAGGATGTAAGATTGTACGTACATAGTAATGCCTTAGACAGAACAAATCTTTTATCTATTAATATATGCTTTGCTAGGATAGTTGGAAAGGCATTTTAATCTGATAACATGGCTTATTTGAAATACCAGTGTACTTATTTCAGTTTATACGATTCGCAATACGCTATTTGAAAGTAGCGCCTACCGGGAATAACACTCGCTTCTTTTTGCTTAATGTATGGACGTGCACCTCCATACTTATGAATTGGTTCGTTTAATCACTCAAAAGCAGTATTGTAAACTAATTGATTCGTATATCTGCGGAGTCCGTAAATATTATTTTCAATGTCTTTGTATTTGATTATTTCCTTGCACAAAAATTCAAAATAAGTAAAATTTTTGTCACGTACTGTATACTGTTAAAAATTTTGTTAAAGCTGCTAGGAATTTTCAGGGAGGTTTCTAAGAACTTTAGTATATCATGTTGTTTCACTGTAATGGAGGAAATCTCAGAGACTTTTCGATGATTATCTGCATATTTTTCGTTTTCAGTTTGCCTGCGTATAATGAGAAAACTATTTCTTATCGTAGCTGTGCATGCAATATTGATCAAGAGTTTGCTGTCACCATTTTGTCAGTTCTTATTTTGGTAGCAATGGGAAAATTTTGAGTGAATGACAATCCCGAACAAAAATAACAATTATCTAAATGATTAAAATGTGGCATAAGTCGTGGGATCTACTTTGCTGGGATTCAGCCAACATAATTCTAACACACCTAACTGTTTTCTTTTAACTGGAAATTTAGAGCTGTCAGTACGACGTAGATTTTTCACTAAAGATCCCTTGTTTAAATCTTCTTTAGAATTCTTCTTCTTCATTTTGCTCTCATCATTCCTGAGAACTGTATGACGGATGCCTTTATTAGCCAAATTACTGAAAATTCTCAGGTAGTTACAATTGCCTAGCTTTTCCCGGAAATGTTTCGGAAAATCTTTAGCATTGTACGCTCATTTATTTCTATGAATTTGGTAAAAAAATTAGATTAAAACGTATTTTTTTCATTTTTAAAGTAACAGCTATTCAATATAATTTAGAAATAGCAAAACTTAAATGATACTTATACCAATATCATATCATATACTTATACTTTCGCAATTTATGGTATAACATGGATCCGTTCCCATAATATAAATATTTTTGTTTCTCACTTTTTGGTATTCTATATATCCTAACTAGAGCTGTATATTACTTTAAAGTTGTACTGTTTTTCGCTCTATTTCAGAATATTATTTCTAATCTAAACACCAAATTATATGTAACAAACTATGTTAATGCCATATTAATATTCGTGTTCTTGTACTGAGATCCGAAAGCCTGCATACCCATTTCAAATAAGTCAAGGGAGGGCAACTTTTAAAAGTCTATCGCTTTTCGAGACTCTCGAGACAAGACCGAGACGAAACTGAAGTTTACAATCGAGACCGGAATTTTCAGATCGAGACGAGACCCACACAAGACTGTTCTAAAAAATTCTAGACGAGAACGAGACTGATGTCAGTCTCGTCTCGTCTCGTCTCGTCTTGATACCATCCCTAGCTACCACTTTTATTTTTCGAATATCTCAAAAATGGTCCACGTAATGTACTAAACAAACACTGCAAATATGCCTTAGATATGTTTATACCGGTACATTCAAATTTAGCTTGAAAACGCACAACTATGATATTAAACACATATTTTACATCGCCCATAAAATTAATTTTTATCTAACATATTTTACAGAGATCCCATAATCTTGTGTTTTGAAACACTGGTCTAAATATGGGCTACCCTTTAAAGTTGCCTTAAATAATTAACAGAAAAACTTGACGGTACAAAATAATGTTCAAGGGTGATATAGATATGATAAATGCCTGTATAAAACAAAAAAAAAAAAAAATAGAGACAGTCCTCCTTTTCTGCACCAGCGCATTCGTTATGTACCACAGCGAACACATGATATACTTAACCCATAGTTCTCACTGTGTGTCCTCAGAGAATATCTTGCCATAGAATACACAATTCGCACCTTCATCATCTGGTTCTTCTTGTCTAGGTGGAATATGTAAGTAACTATCCTCATCATTACAAGGATCTAGATCAGAAAACATCATCTTGGATTTTCTGAACCTGCACCTTGTCTTGTGAATTCTAAAGCTCCTTGTTTTCTTTTCCGTTCAGATGTGTTTTTCTTTATTTTTCATCTCTTTCCTGAAATAATGTCTTGTTTCATTTACCAGATTCCGGCTTTTTCTAGAAAGCAATTTTTTTTTTTTTTATGGGTTATCCATTATAACAGTTGCTACATCGTTCCTTGTCGGCGCAGACCTCTGATAGTCGACTCAAGTAGACTAATCTCGATTTCTCCCGGTTCATACATTCTAACAGACCTGTCCCCGCGTCCCGAACTACCCAATCAGGAGAGACCCGGGAAACAGCGTTTGGGAATAAATAAACTTACATATGGTTAGCACAGAACGAAATATAACATGCGCTCCTGTTTACGAAGGAATTAACTTCACCCCCTGTTACACACAAAAATAAAGAATTCCAATATATAGAAATTTTTCAAACACAAAGAAATGAATATAAACTTAAGCTAACACCTAAAATATTGAGATATTCAAATATTTATCATTTCTCAACATTTTCTTACCATTATGGTCACTCCTCCTATTAACTGATGCTGTGATTAATTAATCAGTAACCAGATTAAGGAAGTGGATCTGTTAAAGCTGACAATTGCACATATTAAGATCGTGAAAAATATTAGGCGTCGTGAAAAAGTCTGTGTAATGGGAAAAACAAACTAAATTCAATCTCTAAGTTGATGAAAATGTATAACCGACGTTCTTTCTCAACAGCCGCAACAGTATAGTGGTTAAAGCAACAGACAGGAAATCACAAGGGTCCAGTTTCAAATCCAGGAGAAAACAAGTGAGGAAAATGGCAACTGTAATTCAAGGGGGAAGAATAAGAGGCATAGTGAAATAAAGACAGGGTATAGGCAAGTTAACTTAAAAAAAACTATTATCAAACCTCAAGTAGAACACAACGTTGAGAAACAGTGGATTCAACGTTAGTTCCGCTACCTAATTTTTACTTTGTATATATACCGAAATGTCCGCCTGTTTAACGGTTTATTCGACGCTTAGAATCAACATAGTTTTCAACGTCAAGAAGTGGAGTATTTTCGAAACTTTTTGTAACGTGGTATTTGGCCAACTGTTCAACGACTCAAAACCACCTTTTTCGTTTGACCAAAAGAGAGCATTGAACTTCATGACGGAGAATTACTCAACGAAGTTGCTGTTTTCATCCATTTCTTTCACGTTGATATATTGATTTTGTTTGTGAATTCTCTACCGATCTGCAGTGGGATTCGAAGATGGAATTTTCTGCATTTCTTGGTAGTTTGTTGCTCTAACTGCTCATCCACGAGGAATCCTCATGCTCATCAGTATTTTACCATTGCTTTTATGTTGCAAAGGCTCGCAAAGTTATCCTAGCCCCGAAAGTCATGTCATCTTTAAGTAATGTTGTCAAATAGCTGATGGTTCGAGAGGGGAGAGGGGAATCAATGAACTAACAGAAGATACTATCAGCAATCGTATATAATATAGATTTCCAGCCTATAATAGAGCGACGATTTACTCCCGTTTTCCGGTCGGTTTCTGGGCAGTTCCCTCGCATTAAGGCATTAATCTCCGTCTATATGTTGCCCTGGTTTGAAGAACAAATGTTTCCGAAATTGTATTATTTTTCTTAGAAGGAAACAATCGTAAACGACTTATGCATAGAGCTACAAAACACACTCTTTTCAGGGGTCCTAATTTTGTATATTCTACTTTTTCGCTAACTTTGTACTGTTCTCTTTTTGTCATTTCCCAATTCTAAAATCATGTTAGGAATTATCTGATTGACATGCATGCTCAATCGCTTATTTCTAAACTCCAAATACAAGCAATATACAAAAAAGTATTAAGAATGTAGTATTTTTTATGTAATTCGGAAGGGGAGAAAAGGTAGTTAAATTTACAGTTGCAACCAGGAAGAAGTTGAATTATCCCCATTTTCCCTGGAATCACTGGATAAAATATGGTCACCTAGCAAATGTACATGAATTTTACTTCAGAGAAAGTTTTCGTAACATAAAGGAAATAGTAAAACAGTTGTTACTTTATAGATGGTTTCGTGGATGAGTGGCTAGCGTGAAGAGCTCCAAGTGACGAGTGCGGAAAGTTCCAGCTTGAATCCCACTGTAAACGAGTGGAAAACTTACAAATCACTGCTCTCTTTTGGTCAAATGCAAAACGTGTTATTGGCCCGTTGAACAGGTGAGCAAATACCAGGTGCGTAAATGTGAAACCGGAATGTATGTACAGAAAAGACACAGTGATTGGATGACAATGCTAAGAACTATTTTATTCGAAGTATCGGCCATCCCTAGCGATACATTTCTGCTATCGTTCCGGCAATGTGTGGATGCCAGACCAAAAAAACTGTGCCTCTTGTGCTGCAAAACAGTCATCAAGTAATTTTCCTAAAATGAAGCGCTGGTCAGCAAGTGCGTGTCCCATGGATGCAAATAAGTGAAAATCGGAAGGCGCGAAGTCTGGTGAGTACGCCACATGCGGAAGGACTTCCCGGACAAACGTCGCAATCGTTTCCTTGATCGGTTTTGTTGTGTGGGAGGGTGCATCATCGTGAAGCACAATCACTTTATGTTGTCTTTGGTTATATTCTGGTCGTTTTTCACGCAAAGTCTGATGCAAATCGATCATTTGTTGTCGGTAACGTTGGGTATTAACGGTTTCGCCAGGTTTCAGCAGTTCATAATAGATCACTACTCCCTTCTGATCCCACCAAACGCAAAACATTTTCTTCCGACCATAGCAATTTGGTCTTGCAGTCGATGTCGCCGGTTCTCCTGGAATTACCCATGATCTTTTACACTTAGGATTCTAGAAATAGATCCACTTTTCGTCACCAGTCAGAATTCGATGGAAAAATGATTTCCTTTTGTACCTGGCGAGCAGAATTTTGCAAGTGGTTTTTCGGTTTTCCTGCTGTAGTTTAGTCAATGCATGTGGAGTCCATTTTCTCACCTTCTGAATCTTTCCCATGTTTTTTAAACGTCTGGAAACTGCTTCTCGTGTCACATTTAATTGATCCGCGAGCTGTCGTTGCGTTTGAGCATCATCCTCATCCAACAAAGATTGCAATTCGTTGTCTGCAAACTTTTTCGGTGGTCTTCCACGTTCTTCGTTTCTCACATCAAAATCGCCACTTTTTAATTCTGTAAACCACGCATAGCACTGTGACTTACCAAGAGCATGATCACCGTAAGCTTCGACAAGCATGCGATGCGATTCTGCAGCAGTTTTCTTCAAATGGTAACAAAAAATCAATGCTGTCTGCACATCGTAGTTTGTAGGTAATTGCGCCATGTTCAACGCTAATAATCACTACACTATGACATGAAACTTGTTTGGTTGTGAGTTACAAATCGTTATCAGCAATCAAAACAAGCAAGTGGCGCCAAGGACGCAGTTTTGTGGTAACCACAGTGACAGCTAACGCCGTCTATGCACAAATTCCGGTTTCATATTTACACACCTGTACAATGTTACAAAAAGAAGTTGCTCATCGTCTATTTCTTTTCGTTGAAGAATACACTGATTCTGAATATCGAAAAACATGTTGAACAGACGGTCATGCAGGTACATATACAACGTTACAATTACGTAACAGACTAACGATGAATTCAGCGTTTTTCCAATGTTTGTGTGCTACTAGGAAATATACGTAACTCCGTTTATTAAATCCCACTTGAAACCTGCTTGCCATTCTTATCCTGTCTTAGTGCTGTTACCGCCTATAAAATTCATTTTATCTTATCTTATTCTGTCAAGGCTATTTCGTCCTTTATCCTTGCAAACTAGACTGCTTGATTTAATCTTGTTTAAACCTTCTTGGGTTACTTTGCTAAACTTGCATGCAGTTCTCACACTTCTCAAAATAACTGGATACGCTTTCGATTCAGGTGAAAATAGCTGTGTGAGAATTATTTCCTTTGGGTGATCCAGAAAAGCTATTTAAAGATGCTGTCACATTTTGAATCTATTTTAAACTTTATGTTTCAAAGATTTAATTACCTAAACATCTTACCTACAGAAGTGAATAAAATCAACATTATAGTCATCTGCAGCAACATTTGTTTACCTGATGTTTTCAGCATTACTATTTCCTTCTTGTCGCATCGGCTTTAGTGGAGTGAATGTAAAGTATAAGAAACAATTGCTGACAATTTAAGATTTCCCTGAAAGTATTAATTATGTTCCTCTACGATTTTTTCTATGTGCAGAAGTTTTTTTAATATCACTGTGTTTCAATTCACGAAATGCTCACACTTCTTCAAACCAAACTTGAAATGAGATACTTTTCCGTATGTGCTTTTCATTCGCTGTTTGTGATCGCTTTGTCTTCAACACTGCTGTAAAAATATTTACGAGTATATTTAACCTTGATGTCATCTTTCTTATTTCCAAATGGCAATTCCATTATACAGCATTCGTTGTTAAGAGTAATATAGGCTGAAAACATTACAACGTGAAACAAAAGCGACGCAATTCCACCGTTGTGTCGTCAGAAAGTAATCCCTTTCCTTTTACGTTAATTGCATTGTATTTTTTTTTTCATTAGATATACAACACAAACGAAGAATTAATACTCCACGTTTCATGTTATAACAGGAAACACGCAAATGCACATGTATATGCCTTATCTTTAATCATACCTACATGCAAGGGTGTGGTGAACGGGGATTGCAAGGACTCACATGGTTTCGCACGAGCCCTTTCTGAAACGTTTATATTTGTTCCGAACCCTTTGTTACAGTTACTTGGAGGAAAAGTCTATATAACGAACGTACGTTTTTATATTTAAGCATGTCCAAGAACAGTTCTTTTATTCTTCACATAGACAGTTTGAGGCTACTGTTTAATCGGTATGGAATAACACTAGGATGAATGTAATGTTTGCTATACTTATTCTTATACGCCACCATGTTTGTAAGGCTACTAATGTGACCAAACAGTAGCATGGTAGTTAGTAGGCTAGCTCTCGGTGTGGGATTTGGATAGGTTGAAAGAGAATGGAATTAACAGAAACTACAATCTTTCACTACATATAAGTGAATTGAACCCGTAAATAATTCAATATGTTATTCCCCTTCCGTCTATTACTTCAAAGGTACAAGGTAAAATAAAACAAACGAACACAAGCAATCTTTAATTAAGAGCTCGTTAACCTTCGGTTTCAGAGCCCGGGATGAAGTGATTCTACGTACAATATTGCATGTAAATGTATAACCTCCATTGAAGGTGAATAGGCACATTCCGCCATGTAATAGTAGTTATACGTATTCGTTTTGTAACAAACACACCTAAAACATAATTTAAATATCATGAAAAATATTCTTTACAATTGTCTTAATTTTCTTAATTTCAATAATTATTAAATATGTACAGGGTTTCCATAAAGTCCGTTGCCACCCCGTGTATCTTTGAAACGACTGCGAATATGATGAAACGCAGAAGCACGTATTGCATTATTTTGAGGAGCTTGAATTTTGAGCTATAAAAGTTTCACCCCAGACAACCCAAATTGGGGTACAGGGGGTAAAGTTGAAAATATCAAATAGCAAATGGGATCGAGGAATATATCGTTTGAAAGGTCTCGAAAAAAGAAATATTTTGCCGAAAGTTTCAAGTGGCTATGTTGACCCCATCCAAAATGGCGGCGGTCACATTTTGTGTCCATAAAGTCCGTTACCACTCCGTGTATCTTCGAAACGATTGCGAATATGAACAAACGCAAAAACACGTCCTTCATTATTTTGAGGAGCTTGAATTTTGAGCTATAAAAGTTCCACCCCAGACCCCTCAAATTGGGGTACGGGCTGTCAACTTGAAAATTTCAAATGGCAAATGTCTCGACAAATGGCAAATATCGTTTGAAAGGTATCGACAAAAGAAATATTTTGCCGAACGTTTCAAATCGCTATGTTGACCGCATCCAAAATGGCGGCGGTCACATTTCGTTTCCATAAAGTCCATTGCCACCCCGTGTATCTTCAAAACGACCGGGAATATTAAAAAAACGCAAGAACACGTCCTTCATTATTTTAAGGGGCTAACATTTTGAGCTACAAAAGCACTCCGTGTCCCCTAGGGGGGGGGGGAGTAAACGGAGTTCAGGGTGTACGTGAAAATGCCAAATGACAAAAGTGGTCGAGTGAAACCTAGTGTCAACGGGTTTGACACAAGAAATATTTTGGGGAATCTTAGAATTTCAAATTGTTCCATATTCCAAATGGCAATAAGATGAAAGTTATAAAACGAAACTTCTATTTTTCTCTTGACAGCAAGAGGTCTAGAAGTTACGCTATCTAACTGTTCTTGTCATGATTCTTTTCGAAGTTCTAACGTACCCACAAGTAAGCTGCTATATTAGTCCATAGTTTTGTAATGCTAGGAACATTTCGAAAAATTGTCTTTTCCTTTTATTTTCTTTATGAGAGTTTGCTGATGAATGTAAATTTTGAATGTGAAGAGGTTCCAAATTGTTGACAATGAATTTTCCAGCGTGTTCCTACGTACATATGCATTAACCACTAAATAGTGTCTTTCCAGTTACACTTTGCCGATTAAAGTTTCGGAGATACACGCGTTGAAGTTACTTATTTATTGGCTGAACATATAGAAACAATTCAGTGGTTAAGGCATATGTACCTAGGAGCATGGTGGAAAACTTATTTTCAGCACTTTGGAACCTCTTCACAACACTGACAATTTACATTTATCAGCAAACTCTCATAAAGAAAATTAAAGAAAAAGAAAATGTTTCGAAATGTTCTTAGCATTACAAAACTATGGGACTAACATAGCAGCTTACTTTTGGGTATGTTAGAACTTAAAAAAGAATCATGACAACAACAGTTAGATACAGATTTTGCTGTGAAGAGTAACTTCTAGACCTCTTGCTGTCTGAGTGAGAAATAGAAGTTTCGTTTTACAATTTTCATCTTACTGCCATTTGCAATATCAAACAATTTGAAATTTTCGGCTTTCCCCAAATTAATTTTTGTATCGAACCCGTTGATACTAGGTATCACTCGACCAAGTTTGACATTTGAAAATTTTACCTAGACCCTGACCTCCGTTTACTCTTCCTAGGGGACACGAAGTACACCTTCATAACTAAAAGTGTTAGCCTCTTCAAATAATGAAGGACGTGTTTTTGCGTTTTCTTATATTCCCAGTCGTTTTGAAGATATACAGGGTGGCAATGGACTTTATGGAAACGAA